>SEMN01000746.1:145000-219091 GCA_005408345.1 Macquaria australasica
TCTAACCACCGTTTCTTTTCTCTCTGCTAACCCTGCTGTGCTCAGTGACCCTGGCTGATGACGGTGGGTGTGACTGACGGCCATGACAGTATCTGCTGTGTCAGGAAGTTTTTATCCAGAAGTTACCAGTTAAAACTCTGTCTGCATGTAACCTCAGTATGTAGAGTTCAATACAAAACTTGATGAGGGCTGATTATTATTATTATTAGTGTTATTACACACACACATTTCTGTTTGCATTGTTATGTTATTTGGGTTACGGTAGTTGTGGTTGTAGGATGTTTTCATCACTTTGGCTGACAAGTTAATTTAATGATAAAAGGATATAATTTCTTCCATAACACGTGTAAAGGATTTTGTTATTTGTTTCATATGATGTACATTCCTGTGATATTTCAGAACCACACCCACCCACTGCCCTTATCCATATAAGATCAGATCACATAATCCTTTATTGATCCCCGGAGGAGAAATCCAGGTGTTGCAGCAGCACGAAGACAGAAAATAAGTATAAGTTTAATAAGTATATTAAATAAAAATAAGAATGGAAATAAAGATAAGAAACTATACAAGAGCATTTAAACTCAAAACGCAGTGCGCACACACACACACACACACACACAGTACCCATGAATACTGCAGTAGTGTCTCAAGCGAAGTGACATGTTGGTGTGTGGAAACAATACAGAAGCAGTTCAGCTGGCAGAGATTTAACTCCTCGACTAAGAAACAGTGACTGTGTTGTTGTAATCAATCGTCCAATCAAAGTTTAGAATCGTGATCAATGTTTCTTAAACTGAGGAGCTCTGGCTGCTAACACACAGGTGAAAACATCATGTCCTCGTCCGTTCACGGTAGAGGAGTGTTAAATCTGCATTATTCCAACTACATGAAGTCAGACTCTGGTCTTTATGTTAGTCGACTGTGTGGAAACAAGCTTTAACTTTCTGTTTGTTGTCTGTTCCAGAGGACAATGCTGATGACAAACGCACTCTAACAGGTAAAACATGTCTGACACAATGATCAATATACTGAAATGAATCCTCATCCGTCAGTGGAAGTGACCTCTGACCTTCTCTTTCCCACAGCGCTGGAGGAAATACATTTTGGTAGGTGTCCCGACTCAAAACTGAAAATCTTAATGTTGCATGTTGACCAGTATTAAAATTAAACATTATAGACAATCTGTGGAGTATAAATAATATAATTAAAAGTCACATTATATCACCACAATGCATCCAACTACACACTGATTTAATGTGAGAGGTCACAAGCAAAACAGGTTCAGAACCAGTGGTTTCATTTATTGGTTTCCTGTTTCCTTTTATATATATATTCAAAAGTAAAATCTTAATCTGAAAAGTAAGCAGTAACTACAGCTGTCAGATAAATGTAGTGCAGTAAAAAGTACAATAATTCCCTCTGAGGTGTGGTGGAGTAGACGTATCAAGTAGAATAACATAGATATACTCAAGTAAAGTACAAGTACTTCAAAATTGTACTAACTTACTTTTTTTGCAAATGCGACCCATCTCAGTGTAGAATATGGGAAATCTAAAATGCCTAAATAAAAACAAATCAAACGAAGAAATAAAGTAAAAAACAATACACATTGTTATATTATTTTGAGTTATTTGTTATATTATTGTCTTGTTACATTCATGCCAATAAAGCATATTGGACTGAATTATTTCTTTTTTTATGTATGCATTTACTGTGTCATACTTCAATGAAAACCATTATATTAAATGACAATATTTACAACAGATGATTGTTTTTAATTTTGGCATTAACAACACTTTGTATTCAGGTCTGTGCTGCCCTCTGCTGGTCAAATGTGATACTGCTCACATGAAAAATTCATGTCACAATGAAAAACAATTAATATACAGTTATCCTTTAAACAAATGTTTTTCATTTAATAATGACACACTAAATTCATACGTAAAAAGGAAATACTGTAGATATAATAATGTAAATGTTGTAATGGTTGTCTATGTTAACTATCTACATGCATTCTTAATGAAAAGCAGTGTTTAGCTAAATCCAGTGTACCGTAATATATAATCTGATGTTTTCTTCCTTCAGATGAGGCCGACTCTGATATTACTGATGGAATCTACCTCGGTAAGTTAATTAGTCAGTCAGTTAGTTAGTTAGTTAGTTAGTTAGTTAGTTAGTCAGTTAGTTAACACACTGCGTTTGTAGACACAACTGATCATAAAGGGGTGAATTCATTAATGCATGAATATACTTTTTGCACTGCTCAGCATGTTGATGGATAAATAAAATAATAAATTTAACAAGAAGAGAAATAACTGAATAAATAAACGACTTGCATTTTTTAAAGAAACATAATGCTGAAATATTTATTCATGTTGTTTATTGTGAGTTTGCTGTATCGTTGCTGTTCATTTTATTGGTTATTCTTGTTTTGTTTTCTTACTTATAAATATATTTTATCATGTTCAAAATCTAATCTGATCTTTTACCAGCGTAATGAGTCGCAAAAAGTTGATATTGAACGTTTCAGCAAAATGTTCACTGATAACATATTTACTTTATTTTCCTAAAATAATAAGATCCCCTCCAGACATGTTTTAACATTATTTAAAATGCTCTACTTTGAATAATAATGTGTATCTGATATGTTCTTTTCACACAAAAAAAGGTAAATTATCTTGTTAAAATCTTTGAAATGATTCGACTCCTTCTCCTTCATTAAAAATCCAGAATAAATAGAAGTTGAACTGATGGATTTCACTGTAAAGTCCATTCTCAGTGTGTGTGCGCTGGAGGCTTCAAGTTGAATACTGGACCGGGATTGGCTACTTCCAAACTGTTTGTGATGTCACAAATCATGCTCGTAGCTCCGCCCCTGAAAATCAGATTTTCAATGAGCTCGTAGAAACTTTCCACTTTCAGCAGATGAACGAGAAAACATCCTTCTGGTGTCAAACTGTGCACAGACGTCATCCTGCACAGTGAAGCTCAAACATCCAACTGGAGGAACAAGAAGACAAACATGTTTCTGAGTGGAGGGGAACTTTAATACGATGCAAAATACTTTATTAATCCCTAGGGGGAAACTAGGTGCCACCACACATTACACTTGGTTAAGGTTAGGGACAGATCCTGGTCTTGGATCAATGTTGAGAAAGTCAAAAGTCACTTGGAGGTGTTTACTCTGTTAACTACCATTTCCTGAACCTTAACCAAAGTGCCTTTGCTGCCCAAACCTAATCACATACAGGTATCAAAGTCCATCCATCTATATATTTAGAAAAGTGTACTAGTGTCAATTTCTCCACTTAATCCCTTGGAGAGTTTAATACATAAATAAAAAGTAAATAATTTTATTTCCACAAAGATGCAGTCAGTGAATGAATGAATGAATCGTGTTGTTCACCCTCATCAGCTGGTTTCCGTCGGAGTTTCCGTCTCTGGAGGAGGACGTCCTGCAGGAGGAGGCGACAGTCCTGCACCTCCTGCTCTCCCAGCAGCAGCGCTCTGTCCAGCCCCTACGAGGAAGTGGCTTTGTACCAGCGCTCCCCGCAGGAGAACCACCGCCTCATCATCCTCATCGGTGAGAGAGGAACGTTTGAAACCTCCTGATCACCTGGATGAGCCGCAGCAGCTGGACACAAAGTCCTGAGCTCTCAGTAACCAACTCGTCTCTAACCAGTGATTCACTACATCAAGTTGCACCATTAAACCTGAAGAAACATCTCAGCTGGTAAAGACTTTAGTGACGTGTTAATCTGTTGCTAGGAAACATCTGTAGCACCGTCCAATCAGGAGCAACCAGCTATGTAAACAGGAAGTCACTGTAGCATCACAAGCTAACATAACTTCCAAACATGACAGTTTTAGACATCTGAGTGTTTCACAGTTAGCAGGATTTATACAGTTTAGAATGAGATATCACTATTTACTCATGTTGTGTTATTTTAGTGAAATGTGATTTAAACTCTTATAAAAACATTAATCAAGTTTCAGGTCAGAGATGTCGACCAAACTCCAGATCTCCTCTTTCACTCTTCACTCTAAAGCCCAGTTAACATTACATTGAGGTAGGTCAGATTTAATACAGAATAGGAGTAATACTCAACAACAATCAACAAAGAAATGATGAAGTATTATTATAGATGAAGCTACCCGGCAGTAAATGGAGTAGTTAAAAAGACCTCCACCTTTATCAGAGACAGCAATCCAATATAATATTTATTATTCTGAACTGGGACATTCTGCATAATACTTTTACTTAAGTAGCCCACATTTGTGTACTTGTAACAGAGTATTTCTACACTGTGATGTTGCTCTTTTTACTTATAGGTGAAATATCTGAATACTTCTTCCTGCCCTGCAGCAGTCGGAGTTAATCAAAATGAAATCCCCCGAAGTTTGTACTGAAACGAGCACATTGTTGACTGTTGAAGTGCAGCAGTGCAGTGCCCCTTTAATTATTTGGTGGAGTAAATAAATTCCACCACCTGCTGTGTAAAACACTGTTCATTTTGTCTATCAGTGTCTGATTTGTCAGTACATCATTTTGATTGATCTTGTTGTTCCTGCAGTATTCACCGTGTGTGTTTCTCTGTTTCCCGTCGGTTCAGGAGCTTCAGGAGTCGGAGTTAATGAACTGAGGAAAAGACTCATCAAACTGAACCCCTCCACCTTCCAGGGACCCGTACCTCGTACGTGTAACACCTTCATTTAAAGTGTTTCCACAGTCGATGAAATAATATTTGTGTTTTACATTGTGATAGAATAGAATCTACAATGACATAAAACAATACTGATGTGGTGGCGTGTTTTCATAACCCACACATTGACGTATTTAGTAAATTCTTTCGATGGATTATTGTCTGATACGTAAAACAACTTAAATAAAAGAAGATAAAAGGGAAAACACTGAGACAGTATATTAAAACAAAGGACACATTTTGAGATTTTCTGTGACAAAAATGATGTTTTAGTTCACACATAAATGATAACAGTGAGAGTCTGCAGCACAGCGGAGCTTTCAGCTAAATGCTAACATGTTTAGCAGGTTCACCATCTTAGTTTAGCGTGTTAGCATGCTAGCATTTTCTAATTAGCAGTAATTAAATCTGCAGATCAATAAGAGGTGATCAGTACGGCGTCTGCAGCTGTTTGATGATGATGATGATGTTGGACTCTGCTCATTACATACCTGGTTTTGATTGGCTGTCCCACCAGACACCACTCGTCCAATCAGAGCAGGAGAGCAGACAGGAAGAGAGAACCACTTTGTCACCAAAGAGCTGTTTGAGTACATGGTCTGCAACCACCGGTGGGCCTCTCTCTCCTTTTACCTATTTACATGTTTCGTCTGATTTTGATTTGGACGCAGTCGACCCTGTAACCAGGTTTAAGGCAGTTATAGTTACTGTGTTGGATTTAACTGTATTTCAGTATTATTTAATTGTAACTGAGTGTTATTTGACTGTGTTTGTACCCCTGTTATGTGTTCATGTGTGTTCAGGTTCGTGGAGTATGGGGAGTATAAGGGCCACCTGTACGGGACCAGCACCGATGCTATTGATGAGGTGCTGAAACGAGGACGGATGTGCATCATCGATGCTGAACCACATGTGAGTTTCAAACATACATCCACATACTTCCTTCCTTCAGAGAGAATCCCTCCGCTGTTGCTCTTCCTGAGATTTTTTCCTTTTAAAGGGTTTTTTGTTTGAGGACAGAACGTGTTGTCTACTGTACAGATTGTGAAGCCCTTTCAGGCAAAGGTGTGATTTGGGGCTATTTAAATAAAATAACACACAATATCATGGAAGTGTTTGCTTTTGTTATAAGCAGACAAAATGAATGATAACTAGCTCATTTAACAAACACACTCGTGTTAAAGGATGCTGTTATTCTATATTTCCTTACTGTCAACAAATCACATAAAACGACCAAAACCAACAACATGTCAGTCCGTCTCTCAGTCCTGTCTCACTTCCTGTCTGTGGCTCTCAGCTCTGAGCCTATTGGTTCCTGCTGAAGACGTCAATCATTACAAGCAATAATAATAATAATTTCCAGCTGCTCGCTGAAGTTTTTATCAAACAAACACGAGGAAACAGTGCATTTGTTGGGGACTATAATATGTTGTATGTATAATATGTCGGTCTTGTTATCAGAGCATCCTGCCGCTGCGGACGGGGAAACTGAAGCCCTTCGTGATCTTCATCAAAGCCCCCAGCCTCGACACACTGAGACAAACTCGGAGAGACGCCCGAATCATCACCAACTACACCGTCAACAGAGCCTTCACAGTAAGAAGTTATTAAAGCTCCTTGTAGCAGTTTACAAATATCACCAAGTGCAGAGCAGGACAAGCATCTGTGTGTTCACTGAGCACGGCCTCATGTTTCTCCTGCTGCAGGAGGACGACTTCCTGGAGCTGGACGAGGCGTCTCGGCTGATGGAGGCGAAGTACAAGCAGTTTTTCGACAGCGTGCTGGTGAACGACGACCTGCAGGACGCCTGCATGCAGCTCTGCTCCATCATCCAGGAGGAGGCTCAGGACGAACCGCAGTGGATACCTGTCAGCTGGACCCGGATGCAGGAGTAAAGCAGGAGAGGAGGAGGAGGAGGTGTGGGGACGAAGACAAGATGATGAGAGGAGGAGAGGAAGATTAGGATGGGAAAGAAAAAAAATAAGAGTGAGAATAAGGAGAGAAGAAAGAGGAAGAAGTGTTGGATAAAAGGGGACAATATTGACCGAAATATAAAGAGGACAGAGACGGGGAGGAGATGGACGATGTGACCTGGATGTGGAGACAAGCGAGAGGAGAAGATTTGGAATTTGCTCTTAAATAGTCTGAAGTTTTAGTTGTACAAGTATTTTTTTCTGAGGCAGAAAGAAATTTGGAGGATGACTTGAACCTCACTGGTTAGTTAAAGCTCAGGGAGGAAGTTTTACAGAGCACTCGCTGACTGAATGACAGAGAAGGCAGGAAAGTTTAAAGACCTCTGAATTCTCTTTTTATTCCTTCTCAGTGTTGCAGGCTCAGTAAGTAGCTACTAACTAGCTTAAAATACCAAAACCAATAGAAGACGACTGATCAAACACTTTCTCACGTTACCTCACGTCTTCTGTTCAAAGCTGCACTTTATAATAATATAAAAGTTATAATTCTTCAGATTTTCATGAAATCAAACCTTGTTTTTGATACAATTGCTTTTTGTTTCAGGAATATCCATTCAGTGTATTTACATTCTGTAATTACGTCTCCATAGATGAACACACTGCTCCTGTAACACTGTGATGTGTCCTGTACAACTGGTTACATGTTGGCAATATAGTCATCATTTAAAGCCATTAACATAGATCTCATAATGTATCAAACTTAAACTTTTCAATGAATCTTTAGTCTTTAGTTTGATCAACACATACAAACAGCAAACAGACTCAAAAACTCTCCACAAAGCTTGAGATCCAGATTCAGCTGATAATTCTCGGCAGCTTCATCGCCACCAGAGATCCCCAACACACTTCATTTCATACATCATTATAGAAATATGCATTATTTGTACTTTAAGTAAATGTACTTTCCATCTCTGAGCTCAATGACGGCACCTGTAATTACACACAGTACACATATAGTCATGTTTAAATACCTTTATTGCACATGTAATCATGTTCATTTCCTTTATGTCTGATCATGCTGAATCTTGCACAATGTAACCGTAACAGGAAGTCTAACAACTGGTCAGGTGTTAAGACTTGAAGTGAGACCACATACAGGCACTCCTGAGAGATTCTCAGGGGGATGTTACCGGATGAGCCCTTTGTCTTGGGATCATGAGAACCAGGACTGTGTGGGAGGGTAACAGGCCACAGCACCACAGATGGAATGACCGAGCCGAGGTATACAGGGAGTCAGCAGCTTCTCATCTGCGTGCATATTACAAACTAACCTTTGTGCTCTGAGCGTTAAAAGTGTGACAGTACAGTCAGAGACTTTGTCTCGTTCCTCGTTGTCAGAGTGGGATTATTACAAAACTGCCACGACACACCTGACTGCTGACACACAGCTCTTAAACTTAAATTAGGTGTGACTCAACAATGTTGAAGCTGATGTCGCTGAAACTCGACTGACAACAAGTCTGCTTGTGATCGTCTCAGACTGGCAGCTTTAATAAAAGCGTGACACGTACATAATAATATGTGTGCTAATTAAAGATCAACATGAAATCATGTGGCTGCATGAGTCTTCTTCTCCTCCAAAGGTTACTCTAAACAACCCCCCACCCCCCGTGTGTGTGTGTGTGTGTGTGTCAGGTTAATCCTCTGCAGGACAGATGCAGCTCAGCCGATTTAACAGGAGGATTAGTGTCTTCTGCATCATTCAGCAGTGAGTGGCAGTCAGTGCAGCACAGCAGGTGACAGAAGACTGTGAGTGGAGGTCTGCAGCAAATATAACTTTATGTTTATAGCTATAGTGTGTTTATATGTTGACGTGTTCTTTATAAAGTGAAATAACAACCATGAAAGGGACATATACACGTGGATTAACAAAAGTAAAATGAAAACGCCTTTTGTCCTTAAAATAAATGTATAATTACTATATATAATAATTCCAGTTGCAAACTTCAGGCTCTATGTGTGTGTGTGTGTGTGTACTAATCATGTTGTGAGGACAAACGTGTTTACACAGTCACATTATGAGGACTGCCTTCCTTTTGGGGACAAAATGCTAAATCCCTACAGTGACGAGGTGTAGCAGCGTGAACGGAAATCAACGTAGTCAAAGACATGATGGTTGTCTGTACAGACAGTTTCAGTTTCAGTCGCATTAAGTGTGTGGATGGATGGCAGAGAGATGGGAACTGGAATGAGTTTGAGATTCTGCAGAGATGTTAAAGGCAGCTTGTAAACTTGGTATAGTTTGAGTTGATGAGGAGCCAGATGCATAGACTGTATCATCTGCAGAAAAAAGGATATTATAAGTCTGTGTTGGAGTGATTTTATTTTTTATTTAAGCAGGCAAGTCATTATGAACAAATTCTTATTTACAAAGCATCTTGAGGGAAGGAGGTAGGGGCTCAAAAAGAGATGTCAAAAGTTAAAAAGACAGCAGCACACATCCAACAAGACATTTCAACACACACACTGCTTACATAAAATCACAACAAGCGTTTACATAAAATGACATGCAGTCTAACACACAAGCATCGAGAGGTAGCTAACAGACAACAACACCAGGCAATACAACAACAGAACAAGACAAACAGGCAAAACAAAGAAAAAGAAAAGAATAAGGATATGCACAGGACAACAGTAAGCAGCAGACAGACAAAAGTTAGTGGAACTGTATCAGTAAGAATGTCTTTAATAGAGTCCCTGAAAGCTGACTTGAATGAATTCAGTTTTAGTGGTTTTGCAGGTCGTTCCAGTCGTTGGCTGCAGCAGAATAACAGACCAAATACTGAGATAATATTGTACAGAAGCTGCCTCTCTTCTCAGGTTTAAACACCTGTTCATCAGAGCTGATCCCAGGACCGGACTAACTCTGAACCTGGATAGACTCCCTGTACTGAACGATAAACTGTGAATACCTCATCCAACTGGAGGAATTCAAACCTTTAATTTGGAACATTTTAGAGATGTGAGATTATGTCAGATGCTTATCTCTGTTCCATTTCTCCGACTGCACTCAGGTCTCTCTTGATGCTGATGAAAGTATCTGATTAAATGAAATAATAATGTTCAAACAATAATAATCAATTCTCAGGTGGAAGCCAGTGAGCAGTTATATTACATTTCTTTGCCATAACCGAAAACTATTGAGCAAATATAAATGTCTGCAATCTCAGGGGTCATTCCTAATATTGCAGTCTTGGCATTCATTTAAAGGGAAACCACCAAAACATTATTCTTTCCATGTCTGATCGCCATACCGTCCAGGTCCAGGAGAGAGAGGAGCATCCACCCTCAGACTGACCTGATTTTGTGTCTCGGTGACTGAACTGCAGAGTAAAGAGTAATGGGATCCACAGGTGACATCACAGCTGATCAACCAACCACAAAGCTCCTAGAGCCTGTCTGTCACGGCTCAGCACATGATCCACCTGCCACTCTAAACCCCGGGACGAGTCTCAAAGCTTTAGATAAGCCTCCTTCACCCCCTCTCTCTTCCTGCTTCACCTCATCTCCTCACTTTGGATTCATGCTTCAAGTTTTCCATTTAAAGGTTTTAATGTCCAGCAGGCGTCTTGAATCCACCTGTTGGGATTAAACGAGAGCAGAAGACAGAGAGGTAAAGGGAAGGAGGGCGAGTTTTGGTTCTGAGGCTCACCCTAAGACACTTTCCCTCAGCTGGATCAGATCAGAGACAGAAGGGGAGGCGGTGATTGTCTGCAGTGTCTCTTCACAGCCACAGACCGAGTCAGCTACACAGGTGAGCCCTGATACTGATTCACTCAAATACACCTGTAAATACCTTTTTAAAGAAGTGCGCTTGGTGTAGAACTAGTTCCTCTTCATGACAGAAACAAGGTGTACAATTAGAAAAACTGTATTGTATGTATGTATTGATAGATTAGACTCATCATGGTCATTTACAAAAACCTTTGAAGCCGTCCAACAGTGTAATAAATCCTTAAAAACGTTATGTCCAAGTTCACTGGAAGGGTCTAATGGTCAACATTCTTGACCTAAACTCAAGGGTCACTTACTAGCTTTTTTCTGGCACTTTTAACTGTGTTTCACAGTCTTCTTCAGTGGGTGGAATTTGTTCTGTATGTCACACGCAAAAAAACTAAATGACAAAATAAGTTTGTTTTTCCGGACGATGTCTACAAGTGTTTTCTGATCTGTGGCCACTATCAGCAGGACAGTGCCTCTTAAAACGATCTGTTTTAGATAGAGGTTTGGTTAAGGTTAGGTCAGGTCTTTATCCTTTGCAATAAAGAGCTTTATATCTGAAGGCTCTGCATCGAATCGATTGGTTTCTTAGTTAAGGTTAAATTAGTCAGGACATTCACATCAAGGTTTTCTAACCATCAGGATTTGCATTTCAGTTCATGTGATGCTCCTTGATGCAGACAACATTTAATGAACAAAGAAACATTCAAACTTCATCTACAACTAAATGCTAACACAGCAGGAGCCTGGTTTGTTTATATGGACTGCCTGATGTGAGAGATGGACATACGTGATTGGAGGATGTGAAGAACATGTGACCGCAAGGCTCCATGGGACCTTTGTTGTCATGGTTACAATAATAAGCATGTGGTTGAGGTTCAGGACCAATCACTGACTGTCGGTTAGAAACAGGAAATGAGCAGCAGCGTCCCGTGCTAAAGCTCGATGTTTGGTTGGTAACCTCTGTCTCTGGTGTCAGATGTGAAAAGTCCTCCTTGATCTTTCTACGATGACCTTTGACCTCTGTTAAGTCAATGCTGTGAGTGGTTTTGTTCTGGCATTCACTGACGTAATGTTGTCCAGTGTTGGGGGGGGTCCTGTCTTCAGCATAGATCTTAAGGTGTTGAGTGGTTCGTGGTAGGTGCTGCATCCTTGTGACTTGAAGACTAGATGTCCCACTGGGATGGTGGTCTGGCTGTAGGCGGTCCTCTGTGATTTAGTGTCTGTGATGGTTTTAAGTCTGGGCAGGATTCTCATCATGTTCACATTCTTACTGTTCTCTAAAACCAGACCAGCAGGTGTCTGTTACTACCATGTTCTGTGCTGCTGCTTTTCATTGAGCGTTTAAACTACCTGATTACAAACAAGCTGTGACCTGTAAACAAACATCACATGGCCTGACAGGGGCCTCAGTCATTGGACACTTCAGGTGACATCATGTCTACCTGCTACATGAACGTACTTTTCAAGGCAGTGACTGATATTCAAAAACACATTCTACACCCAAAGAAACAGTCTGACATTTTCAGAAATAAACTTATTAGCTTTCTTGAGAGTTAGATGAGAAGGTTGGTCTCTCACTCGTGGTACATTCAGCAGCCAGTTAGCTTAGCATAAAGACTAGAAACAGGGGGAGACAGGTAGCCTGGCTCTGTCCAAAGGCAACAAAATCCTCCTAGCAGCTCACCGATTGTATCTAAAGCTCACTGATTGTATCCACAAGTTGTGGTTTTACATGGGGGGTTTTGTGCTAGCTGTTCCCCCCCTGTTTCCAGTCTTTATGCTAAGCTAACTAGCTGCTGGCTGTAGCTTCACATTTAAGAGACAGACATGAGAGTGGCATCAACCTTCTCATCTAACTCTCGGCAAGAAAGCGAATCAGTGTATTTCCCAAAATGTGGAACTACTGCTTTAATGTTTTCTGGTGGCTTTACCAGCCCAGAGCTCATCAAGAGGACGAGAATAGAATAAAATAGAAAACAAGTTAACTTCATTGTCTAACCAAGGCTGGAAATGCATCCTTGGCCTCATCTCAAGAGCTTTAAACACAAATGACATAACATTAATGAAAACAACAACAAAAAAACACTGCGGACTGACATGTCTTTGTTTTTCATTAAGCCAGGTTCATTCTCACCTGGACAAACAGAGTTAAAACATAGGAGCTTTGGTCTTTAATCTCAGGATTGGTGGTTTGATCTCCAGCTCCTCTTGCTCAAATGTCAGAGTGTCCAGGAGACACTGAACCCCAGATTGCCCCAAATTAAGTAAACTTTGGACAAAAGTGTCAGACGTGCCAAATTAATGTTAAGGTAATGTAACACTGCAGGTTCAGATGAATGTGACCTCAGAAACCAAAACTGGGATTACTTTGGTTTCAGTGTTCACACAGTGAGTGCATTAACCTACATCACACTGGCTTTGTCTGTATCAGGAACACAGAAATCACAGTTTACAAATGTAGTAGATTCCTGAATGCTGGAGTGGGCTGTCTTGAACTAGACAACAAAGCAGAACTCTCTTTAAATAACCTTTAAAATAAGTCATTTTCTTTGTCTTTGTGCTGTGTTTCCTGAAGCTTGGTTTCACCACCTGTCCTCAGAGCTCAGGCTAATCCAATGATCTCCAGCAGGCATCATCATCCGGCCGCCGCAAAATCCTCGTTAGACATTAATTAACTGACCTAAATACATAGAAAACCTAAATAAATAAAGAAACTCTCAAAAGGGAAATAGTCTGCTACATGTGGAAAGATCCTCGTAATTGATTTTATGTAGATGTCGGCCACTTTGAACTGTTGATCCTCTCACAGAGACACGCCACCATGCCAACTGTCAAGAGCAAGAAGAAGAAGCCAAAGAAGGAGGTGAACGATGGAGAGGAGCAGGGAGAAGGTAGGAGGTGACAGTCTATACTCAACACTCTACTCTCTTCTGTTCTCTTCTATTTTATTCTATTATGTTTCCTCTACAGTGGGTCTGGAGGTGGAGATGGAGGAAGTGACCAATAGGAGCCCCTCTGACAGCAGAGACCCTCTGACGCCAGAGCCGCAAGATCCAGCACCTCAGAAGAAGAAGAAAAAGAAGAAGGTGCCTACTATCGGTAACACCAACTGATATTCATCATGCTACCTTTTATTCCAAAGAAAGATCCTGCAATAAACCTGTGTTTGCTGTTAGACAAACAGCTGTGTGTGTGTGTGTGTGGGGGGGTGGGGGGTGGGGGGGGATTTCCTGTCCCCCCTTTCTTTTGGCAGCACCACAGGAGTAAATGTTGAAGGCGAATTTTGACTGCAGCTTAAAGGACCACTTTTTCTGTTCTTCCTTATGAACATGTCTTAGTAAAAAATAGATCTTATTCAGAAAGCTGTGGGTGTTAAGTGTAGTGCTTACTTGTGTCAAAGTGGCTAAGCTGTGCTGTATATTGATAATCAGCCTTCTTCTTCAAAGCTTTCATCGGGTCATGTTTTGTTGTCAGATCAGGAAGCAGAGCATGCTGACGTCCCAAACGGTAACATGGACGAGCCGGTCATGGACAGAGAGGAAACAACTGTTGCTGTAACCAGGAAGACGAAAAGGAAGAGGTAAGCTCCAGCATTAAGTAAACTCATGATCTGAAAGTATAGCATAAATTAAAAATGTTGACCTGATGATGGTGCTAGACGAAAAGTCAGAAGGTCACTGAGTCATTACGATTCATCTTCTGGGAACCATGAATGTTTGTACATAACGTCATGATAATCCATCCAACAGTTGTTGAAATATTTCAGTCTTCACAGATATTGCCATCCCATTTCCAGACCGCGTGGCTACAAATGTTAGCAGCTTTCTTTCTTCTGTCCCGTGTCAGGAGGGTGAAGGCGACGGAGCACTACAGCAATGACCTTGGAGCCGAAGACGACGATATCGTCACAGACGCCCAGTCCCCGATCCCCCAGCATTCCCTGTTCTCCGCTCCCCACGGACACAGCCAGCCGGTCGGGAAAGTCTTCGTGGAGAGGAACAGTGAGTGTGAATCAGGCCTCGCTTGGTCATCTTGCTCAGAACTCTGATACCTCGAAACAATGCTGCAGTGCTTTCACTGCAGAACACAAATGTTGGCATTTGATAAACAATACAGCCAACAACCACAAAGACAAATAAAGTAATAACACTTTCAAATAAAGCAACTTTAGAATTTACATTAAAGCTGGGGAGGCAGAATCTGTGCAACCTGTGCAGAACCTTCCTCCTCTCTCTGCTGCCTCGTATCACTCCGCTAAGCCCCTCCCACCAAACCCACAACTTGGACCGGCAGCAGAAGGAGTCGGTTCCCCAGTGAAACTGTATCCCTCGTAGGGCTCGCTCTCCACGGCGTGAGCCTCACCGAGACCGCGGTCCCTCCCGCCGTGACTTGTTTTCTCAAAGACGCCCCTCCAGCGCTTCGCGGCCGCAGAGCAGAGCGCCCCAGGCTTCAGAGGCAGCTGCAACGCCGTCCAGCAGCGGGAAGAGAGGCTGGTACACCACACACACACCACTGTCCCCCGTCAACAGTTACTCCCCACTGTTTGTCATCAGGCCTCTTTGCCACTCGTCGTTATGAGCGCCATGGCATCGAACATACTGAGCCTGAAGCTCCGTGTTGTTTTGTTCTATACACCGCTGCAGGCAAAGGAGGTGTTGGACATTTATCACAAGCTTCAGGATTTTCCTCCACTGAATCAGGTTTTCACCGTCTGAAGGGACGTGTACACACATCTGCTCTTGTAGCTCAGCCAATAGGAACGCACCGTCTCTCTGAAATAACCTGTGATTGGCTAAAGTCTCCCGTCACGGGATAGATTTACTGAAGCCCGAAAACAGAGGCAAGAGGGGGGGCTGAAGTAGAGGTCTGCTCTCAGACCACTTGAATTACAATATGCTGCACAGTTAATATGGCATCTTTGCCCAGTGACGCCAAAAGAAAACTTCCTACCCAACCTTTAACATGAGTGAATGAATCAACATCCTTTAGTCGTAGAAGAGTAGAAGACATGTAGTAATGTGATAGAAACCACTGATTATTAAGAGCAATAATGGAAATGTTATTATTTATACTTTTCTTCTGTAGTATTTTGTCCCGCTTCATATAGTGTTCTGTGACAAATATCTATTCCAAAAGAAACCGTTTCTGGTTTTAATTACTTTATAAAATAATACCTGACTTTGTTCATAACCAGTAAAGATTGATTTTCTTTACTTGGATCCTTTTTACATTTAGTCACTTCCTAAGAAAGTGTAAATGCATCCAAGAAGCTTTCAAGATGGACTGAAATCTGATTGTTCAAAGGTGGTTTGAGATGAATTCTAGTCAGATATTGAAAAGGTGTAAATGCCTCGTCTCTAATCTTTCCTCCTCCCACAGTGTAACTACATCAGTAAACAGTCAAATATCCACCACTGTCAGATTGTCTTTGTGATAACTGCAGCTAAACATACACCAACATTACACTGAAATGTCTCATTAAAGCAACAAGGGAAAACGGCTCACACCACTTCCAGCAGCGTTTAGTTCACTGATGTGAATGATCAGTGTGGGTGAGGGAGCGGCGTGAGTTAGAGCCATGAAAATCTTTTGTCCCGCGCTCATAGTTCATAAATACAATTCATTCATGTGCTTGTGTTAGTGTTGATATTGTTGTCAGTTAGCAAACAGCTTCAGGTGCATCACCACCTGTATCTGGACCGGAGGAGGGCCGACCCGGATTTACATGCAGCCGGGAAAAGCAACACGGATTGTAATCAGATTTTGGCTAAGTTAAATGTCTTAAATCTCCTCTGGAGGATATCTGGATACGAGACAAATGTCAATGGGGCCTTAAACATTAGTTTAACTTGAAGATCGCACTTAGTTGGAAACATTTTTGGTTGCTTTTTTAACGTTTTGGTCAGAGGTCATCGTTTAAACGCTGAATGAGCCAGAATACATTCCTGTTGGCACCATGCTGCCTCTTTAATCCATCAGATGCAGAGCTCACTTCACCTGACCTCACCTGACAACCAGACCTCTTCAGACACTCCGAGCGTTTGCTCTGGCCTGGCCGGGCTTACTGCAGCCTCACAAGTGACCACAGAGTTGATTTATGTTGTTGTTCCACTTCAGGATTTTAAAACATTTCACAACAGACATTTTGACTCGTCAACGCATGACAAGCTGTAATAATGTTAAAAACAGCTCTGTGAGTGTGTGTGTGTGTGTGTGTGTGTGTGTGTGTGTGTGTGTGTGTGTGTGTGTGTGTGTGTGTGCACGCACAGGGCGTTTCCAGGCAGAGCGAGTCGAGCAGCTCCGACACTCAGAGTTGATGGACGACTACATGGACCCCAGACAGATCTGGACCACCAGAGACGTCGCTTTGAGGGTCCACAGTGGCTTCAGGTCTGCGCGCACACACACACACACACACACACACACACACACACACACACACACACACACACACACACACACACACAAGGAATTTGCTTTGGTGTATTGGTGCATAAATAAGCATAGTAGAGAAAAAAATATATATACAGATATATATCAAATAAAGCCACTAAAAAACAAGTACTGTAAAAAAGCAAGTCAAGAATACTGTTTAATAGAGAGAATAATCTCTCTATTAAATAAAAAATTTGAAGAAATATAAAATAAAATAGAATAAGATAAAATAAGAGAAAACTGGACAATATGAAAATGAAGAGCTGTACATTTTGTACAGAATGCAAGAATATTAACTGAGAGATGTGCAAAAGTTCACAGTATGCAGTGTACAAAGAATAAAAGCATGAATAAAAGAAAAGATGTTGGTTTGAGTTGTTGGTTAAGAAATAAATTGGTTAATATTTATAATGTATATTATGGAAGCAACAGCAGCCACAGCTGTGAGTTCTTTGACTCTTCAAACTGAGAAGATCTGACTGTAATGTTCGTCTGTGTGACAACAGTTAATTCAACTTAATATCTTAAGTTTATTGAACTCAGCTGGTTTTACATTTTCAACATGAGACGACTTTTTCCTTCAAGTTTACTTCGGTTAACTTACAAGTTAAACCATCTTGAAATGTTTTACGCAGAGTCTGCACTCCTAAAGACAGCAGCCATATCCGGGCCTGAGCTGGCTCACATCTGGTCCTCCAGTACTGTCCGCCATCACTCAAGAAAGCGGCTTCGCTCAATCACAAAATAACAGCTTACCTTGTAGTCGGCCTCACTGTGTGGCAGAGTGTGTTCTGTCACACATTATCCTCCATCTATTCTGGACCCAAAAGACACAGGAGTGGAAGTTCATGGCATTATTTCTGTCGCAACCCCCCCCCCCAGAAACAGACATGGAAAGTTAGCTGAAATAGCTATAGGGTAAATAATTTAAACCAGTATTTTTCATGCCCATGGTACATTATTCGATCGCTCCTCTTTTACATGTTGTCCTGTGGGGTGTTTGTTCTTCCTCTGCAGGGTGATCGGTCTCTTCTCTCACGGCTTCCTGGCCGGCTACGCGGTGTGGAACATCATAGTTGTGTATGTGTTGGCGGGCGAGCAGATGACCACGCTGCCCAACCTGCTGCAGCAGTACCACCTGCTGGCCTACCCAGCCCAGTCTCTGCTCTACCTGCTGCTGGCCATCAGCACCGTGTCTGCGTTCGACAGGTCCGTGGACACTAACACAGCACGTGGTGTTGGAAAAAAGGTCCAACACCACGTAACTAAACTTACGAGATGAGATGGAATAATCCACGGCTTTAGTCTCTTTGACCAGAACAGATTTGTATCTCACAAACACAAATATGTTTCAGTCAAACAGAACTTGTGAGCTGATAACATTATTTTCTAAGGCAACAACATCAAAAACAGCACTTAAATTCACCCATAAATGAAGCAGGCTTTGTTTATCGTGTGTAGATAACCTATCAATGGTGAAAGAAGTATTCAGATCCTTTACTTAAGTAAAAGTATGTAATTATCAGCAAGTGTCCAAAGTAAAAGTACTCATGTTGCAGTAAAAGATGTTTCTGGATTAATGTTCCTGCTGCATTAATGTGGATGTTGCATTTTCCTGCTGCAGATGTTTCGGCTTGAGCTCATTTGAACTCCTTCATATCCTGTTGGCTGGTTTCATCTACAACAATGCATCATGGTCTATAAGATCATCATGTGTTTGTAGCGTTGCTGTCCTGTGAGAACCACGTATCTCTAAAAAGTCCCCCCATGAACAATGCTGAAAAACCTGTCCCATGGCTGAACCGAATGGCTGTCCGATGCTGTTCGCCAGTCAAAGACTTGAAATAAACATGGCAACTTGTTCTCACCTGCAGGGTGAACCTGGCCAAGGCCTCCATGGCACTGAGAGGCTTCCTCACCCTGGACCCTGCTGCTCTGGCTTCTTTCTGTAAGTGAGACAAGACAAAGGCAGAATGATGATGGTGGTGGTGTGTTATAACAACTCATCTCTCTGTCTTCAGTATATTTCATAGCCCTGATCCTGTCCCTCAGTCAGCAAATGACCAGCGATCGCATCAACCTTTATCCTACAGCCAACGAGACTCTGTGGTGAGAACTTATATTCTGTCCTATTGTATGGTGTTGTGTTGTGTTGTATGGTGTTGTATGGTGTTGTGTTGTGTTGTGTTGTATGGTGTTGTGTTGTGTTGTATGGTGTTGTGTTGTGTTGTGTTGTATGATGTTGTGTTGTGTTGTGTTGTATGGTGTTGTGTTGTGTTGTATGGTGTTGTGTTGTATGGTGTTGTGTTGTGTTGTATGGTGTTGTGTTGTGTTGTATGGTGTTGTGTTGTGTTGTGTTGTATGGTGTTGTGTTGTGTTGTGTTGTGTTGTATGGTGTTGTGTTGTATGGTGTTTTGTTGTGTTGTGTTGTATGGTGTTGTATGGTGTTGTGTTGTGTTGTATGGTGTTGTGTTGTGTTGTGTTGTATGGTGTTGTGTTGTGTTGTATGGTGTTGTGTTGTGTTGTGTTGTGTTGTGTTGTGTTGTGTTGTATGGTGTTGTGTTGTATGGTGTTTTGTTGTGTTGTGTTGTATGGTGTTGTGTTGTGTTGTATGGTGTTGTGTTGTGTTGTGTTGTATGGTGTTGTGTTGTGTTGTGTTGTGTTGTATGGTGTTGTGTTGTATGGTGTTTTGTTGTGTTGTGTTGTATGGTGTTGTATGGTGTTGTGTTGTGTTGTATGGTGTTGTGTTGTGTTGTGTTGTATGGTGTTGTGTTGTGTTGTATGGTGTTGTGTTGTGTTGTGTTGTGTTGTATGAATTGTTGTGTTGTATGGTGTTTTGTTGTGTTATGTTGTATATGTTATTGTTGTGTTGTATTTGTATAATTATTTGTATTTGTGTTGTATTTGTATGGTGTGTTGTGTTGTATTTGTGTTGTGTTGGCCTTGGTGTTGTTGTGTTGTATGGTGTTGTATTGTATAGTGTTTTTATTGTATGTGGTGTTGTGTTGTGTTGTGTTGTATAGTGTTGTGTTGTGTTGTGTTGCTTATGGTGTTGTGTGTTGTGTTGTGTTGTATGGTATGTTGTGTTGTATGGTGTTGTGTTGTATGGTGTTGTGTTGTGTTGTATGGTGTTGTATGGTGTTGTATTGTATGGTGTTTTATTGTATGGTGTTTTGTTGTATGGTGTTGTATGGTGTTGTGTTGTGTTGTGTTGTATGGTGTTGTGTTGTGTTGTATGGTGTTGTGTTGTGTTGTGTTGTATGGTGTTGTATGGTGTTGTGTTGTGTTGTGTTGTATGGTGTTGTGTTGTGTTGTATGGTGTTGTATGGTGTTGTATTGTATGGTGTTTTATTGTATGGTGTTTTGTTGTATGGTGTTGTATGGTGTTGTATGGTGTTGTATTGTATGGTGTTTTGTTGTGTTGTATGGTGTTGTATTGTATGGTGTTGTGTTGTATTGTATGGTGTTTTATTGTATGGTGTTTTGTTGTGTTGTATTGTATTGTGCCATGCTGTCTCGTAGCATAGCGTAGCATATCGTATTGTGTTGTGTCGTATCCTATTGTATGGTGTTTTGTTGCGTCATATCGTATTGTATTGTACTGTATCGTGCCCTGTTCTGCCATGCTGTGCTGTCTCGTCTCGTAGCGCATTGTGTTATGTCGTATCGTGTCATGCTGTGCTATGTCGTGTCGTGTTTCGTTGTACTTACCCTCACCTCTTCCAGGCCTCCAGGTTCAGAGCAGCAGATCCTCCGGCCGTGGATTGTAGTGAACCTGGTGGTGGCGCTGTTGGTGGGCCTGGCCTGGGCTGTCGTCTCCACGCGGCCGGACATCGACTATACAGAAGGTTGGTGGAGATATTATGCATATTTATCTACTGTATTATTCCGATACATTGGTGAAGCGAGGCTCCTCACCTGCAGCAGTGACTCAGGAGTCCTCTGGATCTCCAACTGAGGAGCTGCTTCTAGAGCTAAAAAGCTTTCTGACTTACTACTCTTGGAATAAGAACGTTTCTCCTAAACTCTATTTTTGGCTCTATTTTTAGCCGTCCAGCACTTGACATCTTCAGCAGAACTTAGAAGAGACTGAAGCTGCGTGTTGCATGTTTTTGTCTCTAGAGCTCATGAGTCAGCTGTGAGTCGCTGTATCTGTGTCATTCTTGATGCTACCACCAGGTAGCGCCAAAGTAAATGTTCAAATCCGACACACAGTGACTGTAAGGTTGGTGTAGGGTCACGTCTGTAGGTATACAAGTGTGTTATACTAAATATACAAGTGATGTACTGTGTGTGTTTTGTTTTTCATAATAATGTGATGGTCTTGTTTTTCTTTGCAGAGTTTTTGATGACAATGGAAGTGGAGGGATACCCGAGAGGAGACGAGCATCAGGACATCCCTGCCTGAAAGCCTGTCTGTCTGACTCAAAATCAGTGTTGTTCATTTAATGTATGTTTTTGTACAATATGTTATCTAGCCCTTTGTTTGATTTTGTAAATAAAGAAATGCAGTATATGTACAGTAGCAGCTGTCAGGTGTTTGGTGGTTTTGTATTACAGCTCTTGACCACAGGGTGGAGCTGCTGCTCTAAGAAACAAGCACCTGAGGAGAATAAAGCATTGCTGGTGTTGCACTTGTAGTCCATATTTAAGATCATGGCCACAGCAGTTATTCAACATCATGCCCTACAGACTGCAGGTCAGTCAGCATTTTGAAGAGTGGTGGCTTGTTGTGTTAAGAACTGGGTAGTTTTTTAATGAGCAGTATTGCCCAAAGACAGCATTAAAAGACAAATCTAATTCAGAGGGTGTTTTTGCTCTTTCACTGAGCTCAGTAATCCATCAGTGGTGGAAACCCAGGTGACCTGCTGTTGGTCCACAGACAGGCTGAAGGAGGCGAACCTGCAGCAGGACACCTGTCTAAGGAAAACCCAGGTGACCTGCTGTTGGTCCACAGACAGGCTGAAGGAGGCAAACCTGCAGCAGGACACCTGTCTAAGGAAAACACAGGTGACCTGCTGTTGGTCCACAGACAGGCTGAAGGAGGAGAACCTGCAGCAGGACACCTGTCTAAGGAAAACCCAGGTGACCTGCTGTTGGTCCACAGACAGGCTGAAGGAGGAGAACCTGCAGCAGGACACCTGTCTAAGGAAAACCCAGGTGACCTGCTGTTGGTCCACAGACAGGCTGAAGGAGGCGAACCTGCAGCAGGACACCTGTCTAAGGAAAACACAGGTGACCTGCTGTTGGTCCACAGACAGGCTGAAGGAGGAGAACCTGCAGCAGGACACCTGTCTAAGGAAAACACAGGTGACCTGCTGTTGGTCCACAGACAGGCTGAAGGAGGAGAACCTGCAGCAGGACACCTGTCTAAGGAAAACCCAGGTGACCTGCTGTTGGTCCACAGACAGGCTGAAGGAGGCGAACCTGCAGCAGGACACCTGTCTAAGGAAAACCCAGGTGACCTGCTGTTGGTCCACAGACAGGCTGAAGGAGGAGAACCTGCAGCAGGACACCTGTCTAAGGAAAACACAGGTGACCTGCTGTTGGTCCACAGACAGGCTGAAGGAGGAGAACCTGCAGCAGGACACCTGTCTAAGGAAAACCCAGGTGACCTGCTGTTGGTCCACAGACAGGCTGAAGGAGGCGAACCTGCAGCAGGACACCTGTCTAAGGAAAACCCAGGTGACCTGCTGTTGGTCCACAGACAGGCTGAAGGAGGCGAACCTGCAGCAGGACACCTGTCTAAGGAAAACCCAGGTGACCTGCTGTTGGTCCACAGACAGGCTGAAGGAGGAGAACCTGCAGCAGGACACCTGTCTAAGGAAAACACAGGTGACCTGCTGTTGGTCCACAGACAGGCTGAAGGAGGAGAACCTGCAGCAGGACACCTGTCTAAGGAAAACACAGGTGACCTGCTGTTGGTCCACAGACAGGCTGAAGGAGGCGAACCTGCAGCAGGACACCTGTCTAAGGAAAACACAGGTGCAGGTGTGGGAGGAGTTTTGAGAGGAGGATTGCTTTTAAACGGCTCTGTAAAGCCTTTCAGTGACTCTGCATATTACAGCAGATACTACCCAGACCTCAACCTACTAGGGTCACTAGAGGTGGAAAGTAACTAAGCACATACTGTAATTAAGTTTAGGTCCTTGTTCTGAAATGGACAATATGTCTGTACTATATGTCCATATAACTCATGTTTATCTGACACCCGATAAGTTATAACGACATTTGTCAATGGATTATCTCATTCACAATGCAACAAAGTCTTTCTAATGTTTTGCCAAAATTGATGTAATTTGGCTATCGTGCTCCTCTTTCGTTGAAAGTCACATTTTAGACTCAGAAGATTCCCACTTTCCCGTGTTTTCTCGGTTATCGTGTCATAGTCGCGATATTTCCCACAGCCCGGGAAGGCGGCAGGGCGCATCCAGTCCGCGCGCGCCGCAGCCGTTATCTAGTAGTAAAACCATGTAAAGATGGCGGAGCTGCAGATGCTGCTGGAGGAGGAAATTCCTGCGGGACGGAGAGCTTTACTGGACAGTTTCACCAACCTGGAAAGAGTAGCGGAGTACTGCGAAAGCAACTATGTCCAGGTACATGCTAGTATTTAAACACCAGGTGTATAAGTCATGTCAAAGGACATGTCGGGGTATTGTTAGCAGCGAGTGGGCGGTTTGGAGACGGGAGTGATGGACTGACGGTACCAAGCTCCGTTGGGTTGCCGTTAGCTTTTGTATGAAAGAAAAAAGTCACGCCGAATTCAATTTGAAAGCGGACCCATCCTCTGGCTGAACAACTAGGACCCCACAGTCAATTCGGCTTCCAAATATTCCGCCGTATATGTTTGTTTTTATGTAAATTCAACTTTTATAACTGGTTAAATCTGTGCTGCACCGCGGCGGTGTGAATTAAGTTTAGTTTTTAAAAGTTGCCATTTTACTTAATTGTGTTTTAAGTGGCTTATTGAAAGGATGCCGAATGAAAGAGTGATTCGTGTTAATCCGTAAAATGTCTTAAAGCACCTTCTACAAGGTGTGTGACATTTGCAGACAAGCAAGGAATCATTAAACGGAGATGTTTGTGTGGGAGTGTGGCGAGTACCTTTCCTCCCATTTAGCCTAGTGGCGTATCGATAAGTGATAGGCACAGGATAGTGTGCACCATAAACCATCAATGGTTCAGTTTGGCCCAGTTCAAACTGAACCATGCTGTTAAAACAATACTGTTTATAGCATGACATTGTGGAATAATTAGAATTTTGAGGATTTTCTCAATATACTCATATTAACACCAAGTTGTTCTAAATCTTGTATCAGTAGTGTTATGGATGGATGTGTACCTGGCATGCAAAACTTTTGCTTTTGGAGGAAAATATAAATGATTACTTGACGATAATAATTAAAGATGAATTAAGGGTGGTTGCAGCCTTAGAAGAAAGCTACAAATCTATGAAGACATTTCTTGAAATTCAAATTTACTGAAGCTGAATGGATATGACGCCAAAGAGTTCAATTTGGCAATGTAAGGTAATGTTTTAAATTTAAATTTTAAGGTCCAAAACGGCTTTGAGAACATGGCTGCTGGATGTATCAGAGTAGGCTACATATCAGTACAAATACCATGAAAATGCTTAATTACTGATGACTTAAAAGGTCATTTTTCACCACCTTCATTATATAATCTGCTCATGGTGTTTCATGGTATATTACTGGCATTACTGATCCTGGTTCTCTTTCCAAAATGAGATGGTCTAGAGAGCTACAACCAATGATATTTTCATAACTTTTTAGATAAATCGATCAGTCATTTAGTCTATTAAATGTCACAAAACAGTGAAAAATGCCCATTACAATTTCCCAGAACCCCAGATGAGGTCTTCAAGTTGTTGTTGTTTTTGGTCTGACTAACAGTTGTAATTCAAAGATATTTAATTTACAGAGAAAAGCAGCAAACCTGGTCAAAGCTAATAAGGATCCAAATAAACACACAAAATCAAACATGTAAAGGCCACAGTTTGCATGTTCATCACCAGGATGTTGCCTTCAAGTGGCCACCAGGTTGGTAAATACGTTCCACAGTAATTAAGTTTACAGACATTTTACTTCACATGATGGACAAGCAGAATGCATCAGGTTAATGGTAAATATACTGATGTTAACGCTGATCGACTAATAGTTTCAGCTCAGCTTATCTGTAACATCCAGTGATGAACGACACCTTCAGGCTGCTAACGAGAACATTTTATTAGTATTTTCTCATTTCCATGTTAAGATTAGCTGTTAGAGAGCGCGCGCGCGTGTGTGTGTGTGTGTGTGTGTGTGTGTGTGTGTGTGTGTGTGTGTGTGTGTGTGTGTGTACGTGGGCAGACAAGGCTGTTATGGGCAACTGTTCTTCCTCAGTTGGCTCTACACACCTGTTCATCGCCAGGTTTCATATTCATCACATCTCTGCAGCTCTCTGTGTGTGTGTTTCTGACTTAGCCTACTTTTGGGGACACATTTCAGACTAAAGACCAGTTAATTGGGGACAAAAGCCGTGTCTCCAATTGGGAAACAGCTGGTTTGTGGGTCAGTGTTTAGGGTTAGGGTAAGTCTCCAGGAAATTAATGTAAGTCTATGTAATGTCCCCAAAAGACATTACCTAGAATCTCGCTGTCTGTCAACAAGATGGCATTAACAGTCTGCCTTTTAAGACTCTTTAATTCATATATAATAATTAAGGATTGATCATCCCTGGGATCTTTTGTTCCTTTGTTCCCGTTATTCTTTCTACATTTCCATTGTTCTTCATTGTTTCCTTATTGTCTCCTCTTTCTCCCCTTCTCTCTTTCCTGTCCACTTGTCCTTTTTAAAGTGTTTTCTTTCCCTTTCACCCTTCCTTCCTTTTCTTTCATTGAAATAACTCAGACTCTTTTCTGTCTCTGTGGGCAATAACTTTCTCCTCTTTTCTGCTTCATTAGACTCTGTTCATACTTCATGTCCAAATGGGGCCTAACAGGGCTAACTCAGTCAGTACCCACTGGATGGCCCACATTCCCACTGCCAGCAGATGATGTGAGCTGTTACATAATCAAGTAGTGCTGTTGATCTTGTGTTATGGGCTAAATATTTGGCTTCAGGGTTGAGCCATGTTAAGCCCTGCTTGGCCCCATGTGGCCCCCTGCTGGGTAAAGTGAACACAGGGCTATCAGACACTGTATTCATTTAAAGCTGGGCAGCTGCTTATTGGTATACTATTAATAATGTTCATATCAATATCAAAACTGTCAAGGACTGAGACGTTGATAGTCGGTATATACATTCGATTAAAGGTTGGGTAGGAAGTTTTCTTTTGGCGTCATTGGGCAAAAATGCCATATTAACCGTGCAGCATATTGTAATTCAAGTGGTCTGAGAGCAGACCTCTACTTCAGCCCCCCCTCTTGCCTCTGTTTTCAGGCTTCAGAAAATCTATCCTGTGACGGGAGACTTTAGCCAATCATAGGTTATTTCAGAGAGACGGTGCGTTCCTATTGGCTAAGCTACAAGAGCAGATGTGTGTACACGTCCCTTCAGACGGTGAAAACCTGATTCAGCGCTAGAGGGGCGTCTTTGAGAAAACAAGTCACGGCGGGAGGGACCGCGGTCTCTGTGAGGCTCACGCCGTGGAGAGCGAGCCCTACGAGGGATACGGTTTCACTGGGGAACCGACTCCTTCTGCTGCCGGTCCAAGTTGTGGGTTTGGTGGGAGGGGCTTAGAGGAGTGATACGAGGCAGCAGAGAGAGAGAGGAGGAAGGTTCTGCACAGGTTGCACAGATTCTGCCTCCTCCAGCTTTAATTAGAACTTTTGTTCGTCCTGAGCGGATCCTAAAGATCGGTATCAGGGCCGATCCAGGCATATTTTAATGGATGGGTATCGGCTAATTAAAATAAAGACGATCATAATCGATCCTTTCTTTACTGAACTCTACTGTGTTTTGTTCACCTCCTCAGCCTGCTGGTGTTTGAGGACTCGGATCCGGATTGGGACCAAAAATAAACTTGATCAGGACATCCCGAGTTTAAAATGTTTACATGGTGAAAATGGAGTTGTTTAACTGTGCACAGAAAGTTTATTTTCAGTCTAAAAGTAACGTAGATGAGAGCTGACTACATTCCAGTAGGTCCAGGTGGGTCAACAGGTCAAGCTGATGGTGAGTTTTAAGAGCACCCTCTGCTGGATCACAAGGCAAACAGTTTCAAACAGTCTGTTGCACTGATAGACTGTATATTTTGAATTTGAACATGTTATAGTTTGAATATTAAATGTTTTCTGATGATTAAACAGAAGTTTGAGTTTTGAAGAAAAAGCAACAGGCCTACCTACAACCCATCTGTCGGGACTGTTACTGCAGGATCCCAGGTTGTGTAATATAACACCACCCACATCTCCATTTTTTATTTTAGCTACATTTTACACAGCTAGAGCCTGAAACTGCTGCTCTCTTCTTTACTGAGAGAAACCTCAATATCTAGACTGGGTTTGCCTGAATATTTACTTTGGGGGAAAAAAAAGAAGAAACATCTCCAAATGTGATGAAAGCTGCCATGATGTGAAACTGAAGGGAACTGAAGCGGGAAAACGAGCTGAAACTCTGCAGCCATTAACCAACATGTATTTTTCATGAATCTCAACTTGGGATTTAAACATTTGTGTTTTCTTGAGTGAGACCCCCCCCCACACACACACACACACACACACACACACACACACACACACAGTCCCGTCCTGCTTTGTTCCCTCTGGCTCCTCCACAGCTGGCACTAGTTAGCTGTCAGCAGAGGTAGTGTAATGTAACTCGACCTCCTGCTGCTCATTGGAAACACATGGTACTGCTGCAGGAGGCTGGACGTGGACGCTGATCGTGTGTGTGTGTGTGTGTGTGTGTGTTTTGGATTGGAAACCATGGCGATTGGTTTTCCAGTTGAAGGAGTATCAGCCTCCACCTTCAGTGTTGGTGCCAGGAACAGCTCCTGCGGGGGCGAAACAAGCTGTGCATTTGGAAAGATGGGTTTGTTATCAGCAGCTCGGCAGATCACGTGTGCGAGCTGACGTGATTTCACTTTTCACAGTTAAAGCAGTCTACATGTGCTGCAGGTCATCTCTACATTTCCCAGAATACCTTTTAACAAGAAGCCGAGAAGGGCTGCGTCCAGCACTGAAACGATTGGTCAATTAATCAATCAAGTGACAAAGGGATAAAAGGACAAACGGCAAACATTGTCTGATCGCAGCTTCTCATGTGAGGATTTCCTCTGTTTTAAGCCAAAGTGGACCGACACGCCCTCTCCTGTCTTTACCAGCTGAAGTGTAACCTGACCTCGGGTGGTTCATACAACTTGCTGGGTATTATCCCTTAGAGCAGCCCACAGCCCTATCAGAGGGGCCTAAGTACCCCTTTATCATACCCCTTTGATAGAAGAGATGGCTTTATGGTGTTGTTCAGTGGTATTTAGGAGTTTTGGAGTTTTGGCCAAGTTTGCATTTGTCCTGCTGCCATTTGGAGTGACAGGAACTATAAAGCTTTTTTCCAACTAGTCTTTCTGCAGTCTTAATCAGCTTACAGCTGAGTCAGGTTGGTGGGAGTCCGAGTCCTGTCTTGTGCAGTCAGACTAATAGCTGCTAAATTATATACGTAGCAGAATAGTTCCATGTTACATGCAGCTCATCTCTAAGCATTTCATTTCACTCAGAAGGTTACTCTGTTATTAAGTAGTGAGAATGTGATAAAATGTAGATTACTTCATCTGAATTAAAAGTTTAAACACCTTCTGTAGCACGAGTGTGCACACGCACACACACACACACACACACACACACACACACACACAGACCTGAGGGACCTGTCCTTGTAAGGTAAAAGCAGACTGTTGGCAGTTGGTGGCCATCTCTCTGAGGGAAGGTACAAACAGACCTGTGTGTGTGTGTTTTAGATGAGTGGTTCACAATTGGGTCTTGTTGGATCTGGTTCAAAGCCAAAGAGAAAGGCACTTCTAAAGAGTTATGAGGTGTACCTTACTCTAACACACACACAGATTCCCCTCTGTGACTGACAAGTCTGTAGCTTGTAGACACACACACACACACACACACAGGTCTGGTTGTTCCTCTCAGTGCGAGAGACAGAATTCTTTTCAGCCAGTTTTTATTCAAATAAATAGTTGGTACTTTTACATCATTGTATTTTGACAGCGGCTGTGGGAATAGGTAATCCATGTTTGATGTTTCAACAACATACTGTAGTCCATGAATGCAACGCTCAAATGTCAGAGTTTGTCACCGGCATGTGAAGGCGGCACACACGGCCTGTGGCTGGCGTTAATCCACCACCCTGGTTGACCTCAGCTTAACACGTTTTATGATTGGTTTGGCACAAATGTTTGTGTTGTTGTTCAGCATTCAGAGTCGAACTGAAATTGTAAGAAAATATAAATTACAAATTAAATGCAGCAATTGTGCATCACTTTCTGTTTTTCAAAAGAAGCTAAAACATATTTAAGGAAACAGCGGCTAAGCTTCAGGCCTCTGGGTGGGCGTTTCCCTTGGCAGCAGCTAAATGACAACTGAGAGTCGGCGTTGCTAGGAGACGTACTGTCTTTTACCTCGCATGTTGCACCACAACTGTAGCTTAGCATGACCCTGTGCAGCCTGTGAACAAGCCCACATATTCAACCTGTGAGGACCCACCCTGGTTTTATTCCACTAACCAGCTCACTTTACAAGTGGCTAATGTTAGCACTGATTGTGACTGAACATACTGTGTTCTTTCCACATTATAGGAAGGGGGGGGCAGCTAGCGTTAGCTGTCCTTCTTTCATCCAGTTGTGGTGACTGCAGGTGATCCCCAGACTGTCAAAACTCACAACAAGTAGTTCTGTCACCTCCGTAAGTTAACCTCTGATAAGAGTCACATAGAGCGAGCTCAAATCACACAAACGGCTAACATGTTGACTTACAGGTAAATTTAGGCAGTTTTGAGCTTTTTCCATGTTTGTGTGTATTTGCACCATAATTCAGAAATAACAGCAGGAACGTGACTCGCAGACCCGAGTGTGTGCGTTAAGAAGTCAGAGGAATCGGAGCGTGCATTTGTAGATCTGATCTGATTCATCTACATGAACCTCATTGGAATTGAATAAAAAACAGCAACAGCAGTTGTGTGTGTGTGTGTGTGTTGCTCTGCCCTGTCCTCAGGCCAGAGGAGGCAGCCCTCCAACTGGGTCACCGCTAACAGGACATCAGATGGCGGATGGGAAAGATATAATAGATACACACAGGAGATATAATAAGGATGGTGTGATGAAGAGGGAGGAGTGGAGATGGTGGAGGGAAACTGAAGGAGCAGACAGAAGAAGAATAGAAAAAGAGGTGAGATAGAGAAGACTGGACTGAAAAGATGTAGTTCTTAGTTCAGGTGTTTGCGTACCTGTGTGTGGAGGCCTGTCTCTACGTAAAGAGTCCCACTGGATCTGACGTAGACTACATGTTAGAGGTGGCCTGAAGGAGTATTAAAACTGGCTCCACAGTGAAGAACTCCAACATTAAAATGCTCTAACATGTATTTGTTGGTCATAAAAACAGACTAATATAATATTCTATAATAAGAGAGACACAGATTGGTGTCAGTGTGTTTCTTGTCAACCTCGGGCATGAATGAGTTAGCACTGACCTACATCATGCTTCAACACACACACACACACACACTAACATCAGTGTGTCTATGTGTACTGGCCCTGCTGTATTATAGTAAACACATGCGCGCACACACACGTAAATGTACTCACACATGTGGTTACACACATACACACAAATGCAGTCATGCAAACACACACACACGGTAAAATGCTGAATGTGACATTTTAGCTCAGTTCATAGGAATCTTCTGTGTGTGTGTGTGTGTGAGAGAGTGTTTCTGCTCCAGAGGTAGGTCACTGGTCGACGTTGCTGCTCAGCTGTATCACACATGGGAGTTAGACCTGCATTCATGACTGTTTCCACTGTTGTCATGCTGTCTGTCATCTTCACTAATTTTGCATTTCAACACATTAAGGGTTTAATTAGGGTTAATAACTTGATGTCCATGTGTCAGCATCACTGTGAGTATTTTCCACTCATGTTCTAGAAAGCACTAATACTTGAATATAATATGTTGTGCTATTATGACAGTGTGGCAGAAATGAAGGCAGTGCATCAGGTTTTACTGAATGGCTGCACCTTATTGAATTAACAGCCACCAAATAACAATTTTGTCTTAATTTTTCATTTCCTGCAGGTGTTGTATTAACCAAGATTTTTTTATTAATTTAGTTCATGGTATTCTAGAGGTGATGATGGATATTTTGATATATGACATCTTTTTGCTGTAGAAGATAGAGTTGTTGGTTCTGCATCACAGTCATTCACATCACAAAACTACACAAAAGTGATATGGAATGAATGACTCTCGTCATGTTGAACTGTTCCCAGCAGGTTATGGGAAGCCCCTGATGTCTAAACAACAAGCTCAAGAAAAACACAAGCAGCATGTTGGGTCTTTTATAATGTTGCCACTGGATATGTTTACTTTGTCTCATCCCTTGTATTGATTGTGTTCTGCCACTACTGTTTGATATTTATCAGTTTTTTTTCTGCGTATGTGAGAATAAAATGCGACTCCTGTCCTGAATCTGTCTCCTCTCGCTCTCCCTGCAGTCAGCAGACAAGCAGCAGGCGCTGGAGGAGACCAAGAGCTACACCACCCAGTCTCTGGCCAGCGTCGCCTACCTCATCAACACGCTGGCCAACAACGTGCTCCAGATGCTAGACATCCAGGCCTCGCAAATCCGCCGCATGGAGAGCTCCGTCAATCACATTTCACAGGTCTGGTGGGAACACAAGAGGATTTTTACTGTTCTCATCTCATTTGGGAACACTGCACTCACTCATTCAGTCTCTTCCCCCTCCAACAACACTACACAGATGTGTGACCATTAGACACAGAAGAAATCACAGTTTCACTTCACCCACCTACACTGCCTCGATCACCCAAGCCAGGTGTCTACAGGCATGCTGAGGCTGAAAAACTGATGAAAACCTGCTTTTAAACCTGAAATCTGTCTGTCAGCATGCATGAAGTACAGCACATAGTCCCTGAAATTATGCATACAGTGAAGCTCTGTTTTTCATAGCGGGAGGGCTCATGGGTGAAAGCACACAGTATGTAATCGTATGCATGCAGGCTCATTTATGTTCAGCGCTCTGGACGCTGCGTAATGCCGAGTGCAGCAGCAGAATCCATCTCAGGAGGTTTTTGCACTTAAAAACATAGAAAAACAAATCCCAAAGCATGCAACAGTAATAAACTGCAGGGCGAAAAGTGGCCACAGTGCAGAAACATGTATTCTTTGTTTCCAGATCGGCATTCTGTGCACACAAGAGTTTGATAAATGTGGTTTGATGGTAATATAGATGTTTGTTTTCTTTGTGTGAGGATTGAAGCGGACTGTGTGTTGTAACAGATCTTGTTTCTTGTTAATAACAGTATGTAATGTTCCTGCTAGAATTTGCTTCTTGTCAGGGGGAACCTGGTCCACTGTTTGTTGCCTGACAGTTGTGGTTCATTTAGGATTCACGCTTACTTATTATAAACGAACCAGAAGCACAAACCTGGAGTCACATGGACTGACAGGTAACTCATCATCAGTGCTACTCTGATCTGAGGGGAAAATTTAGGTGACTGACAGCAAGTTATGCTGCACTAACTTGGGAGGATTTATTCCTTTTCTCTGAGTAGCTGAGTTAACCCCCCCCCCCCCCCTTAACAAACACATGAACAGTTTGACATTTTGGGGAAAACACTTACTCGCTTTCTCTGAGAGTTAGATGTTCAGATTGATGTCTCTCTCATGTCTGTACAGAAAATATGAAGGTACAGCCAGCAGCAGGTTAGCTTAGCTTAGCATAAAGACTGGAAACCGGGGGAAACAGCTAGCCTGGCTCTGTCTGAAGGTAACAGAGTCTACGTATCAGCTCCTCTAAAGCTCACTGATTAACACGTTATATCTGGTTTGACTAATCCCTACAGCAACTAATGTGTAAAAATGGTTTTATGGGGTTATGTGCCGAACTATTTCTTGGCAAGAACTAACGTTAATTAGTTATAATGTAAGTTATAATTAAAACCACAACTCTTGCAATTAGAAAATTGCAGTTTTTCATATCGCAATTCTGATATAAAAACGATGAGTCATTCAGCCCTAAACTGGACATTTCTGTGAATCTGGGTTACTGTTTGTGTTTGCTAATGTTAACATCACATCCTGGTTTCAGAAGCCTGGATATCTAAATATGTTAGCTGAGTTACTCCCATAGACTGTGGCTTGTAAACACCTAATCCATGTCACAGATTACTGTCTGCCGTGTGCATCCTCGTCATATCCAGAGTATGATGAAAACTCAAGACTCAAGAATCAAAACCAGGACACGAGTGTGCACGTAAACGGACAACTAATTGAGTACATGTAGATGGGCAGTAGTCTCCTGCATGTCTAAGAAATCTCGTCTCTCCAGTACCCACTCGAGGAAACCAGGTTACTGTTCATGTGACATCTCAGTTATCAGGTTGCTACAGAAAGTCAAAAGAAACCAGTTTAAGTGCATTGAAATGCACAGTCTGTGTTTGTCAGCTGGTGAGACGAATAAAACCACCTGTAGGTGTGAAGCGTCACCAGTGATCTGATCAGGCTCACAACACTGTGCACCCACACATCTCACACTGACGACAAAAGATTTGAGATCGCACAAAACAAATTCGAGTGTTACTCAGTCTGCAGGTCAACATTTGATCTGTTCCTGTGCACTCAAAGGTCGACTTGCACACTGAGTATCTCTCAGATTTGTTTTGTTCTCTCTCAAATCTTTTATCGTGTCCAACAGATTCATGTTCATAGACAAACTCACACAGCATGCATACAGAGCAAGCTGACACATTGCTCAGTGCACTCTGTGTTGAGATTCATTGTTTAACACCATCTGTAGGAAAAGAAGTATTTTCATTTGCTGAAGTCTGAAATCCACAACGGTCCCTTTACAGAGCAGCTTAAAGGAGCAGAACTGTAGTCTTCGGTGGTACAGAGGGCCCCTTCTCCTCCTCAGACCTCTGAATAATCAGTATAATCAGAATACTATGCATGCAGAAATAATGAGATGCTTTTCTGTCTGTTATTGTCAGGCCAGGCCTGTGATTGCACGTCATAATTACCGCTTTCTGTTCAGTGAGACGCAGTCACATCTGTTATGTAGGCGGATGTTTCGTGCTGTGAGGCTCTCGCTCGTAAAGAACCACGCCGAGATGATGGTTTACAATCCATTCTGCATTTCATACTGCAGTAAGCAGCCAACAAATAAGATGAAGAGGAAATCAGACACACTTCAAACTAATGTGTCTGTATGAGATGTCCAAACATACTCAGTGAGCCCAGATATAGTACAGACGACATGCTGTGTCTTTGGGAAAAAAGGTACCATAAGTTAATCATTCATGATCTAAAATAGAGAGGATTCGGTCTGCAGAAGGTAAATACATTAGTATACAGGAAGTGTTCTGCTTTGTTCAAATGTTTAATGTCTTACTTTGGAACCGAACCGAGAATTCCTTTGAGTAAAGATTAATTATAACAAACTGCTATCTGATATAATTATCTTCATCGCTAAAATTCACCGTTTAGAATAAAAACTACGGTAATCTCCCTCGTGATGTTGGCTGTTTCAGAACTGTGACCTTTCTCTTCCCACTTGAGTTTGCAGGCCTGTATCTTATTAAGGTGCATTCCCTCAGAATTTAACACTTGTCCTGACTCAAGGCTTGAAGAACAGGTTTTCATCCATATTAACATGCATTACACCAAAATATCTGCAGCGTGAGAGCACAGAACCAGTGTGAAATATGAAGATTTACTCTCTTCTCACATTGAATACAGTTGGTCAGACAAGAAAAGCCTATCGCTATGAGACAGTATGATTAATGACTCAGTATAAGAAGCAATAGATTAATCAAAAATTAAAATAAGTTAGTTGCAGCCCAATTATTTGTAATCAAAGCTGTCCTTTCTGTGAGAGAGGACTGTTAGGTTTAATGTCGACTTAAATGGCACAACAAGCTTTTATCAAAGAGCACAAGAGGGAATCAGAGCTGTGTCACACAGAGAGCATTCAGAAAGCATTCACACCAAAAAGTCATCAATAACATGGCTGTCTGTCCTACAAGTGTACTGCTGTCTCAAAGACAGGACAAATGTCTTCAAGCTCAATGAAATCTACAGTTTGAGCAGCTTACAGACGAACTCTTTTCAGTCATTTTCATATACAGACTAACAGCTTCTTTTAATTATATAAGTTATGTTTGTGTCGACAAACCAGCAGGTTCATTTAGCAAAGAAACAGAGTTATAACCTGTAAGTGTCACGACCTCAGACCCAAAACTGGTGGACTCAATTGCACGACTCTCCAGACAATATATGGGTATAACAAAAATCTTTACTGAGGCAGAAACAACAAAAAACGCTCACGAGGAGGATCACACAATAACACGGACTGGAACAAAACCTGGTAACATGAATACTTGCTGGTACGCTTGATTGGACTCATTTGACAGACTGAACAAGACAAACTGGCGCAGGACAAAGGGAGACAAGGACAATTTATACATGAGGTAGGGGAAAACAGGTGAGACCAATCAGGGCGGGGTAGACAATCACAACGGCGGGAAAATCACACAAAGGGAGGAAGTCAGAGTCTGAAATGAGAGGGAAAGGTGAGTACAAAATAAAACAGGAAGTGCAAGACGAGACTAAACGTGAGTGACTTTAACTTAACATAAAACTAAAACTAAGGCATGACATGAAATACATTAACAAATCCGACGAGACACAACAGTAAGATAATCATTATGTCAGACTTTATTTTTGACTCAGTGAATAGCAGCGTCTGTCTGTCTGTATACCACTTATATCTCAACAACTATTATGGGATGGATTGTGATGAAATGTGGTCCATCGTTCATGGTCCCCTCAGGATGAACTGCAATAACTCTGCTGATCCTCTGACTTTTCCTCCAGCGCCACCAACAGGTCAACATGTTAATGTGTCCAAACACCTGCAGAACTACAAATGTTCCCATCAGCCTCAGCTGCTCTCTGTTCACTGCTACCTAGCTAATGTTAGCATGCTAACATGCTTAGCTAGGTGAACATTATACCTGCTAAACATCAGCACGTTAGCATTGTCATTGTGAGCATGTTAGCAGTCAGTCAGTGTTTAGCTCAGCCTCACAGAGCTGCTGCAGACTCATGTTTTAATATAACACACGAGCGTGACAGTAAAATCTCACATTTTAATTTTCTTTATTTATTTAAGCCAGGCACACAAGTTAGCCATTAAATTCACTCTTTCTCTCCCTCCTCTCAGACGGTTGACATTCACAAAGAGAAGGTGGCGAGGCGGGAGATCGGCATCTTGACCACCAATAAGAACACGGCCCGCTCGCACAAAATTGTTGCTCCGCCCAATCCGGAGAGGCCAGTGCGCTACATCAGGAAGCCCATCGACTACAATGTGCTGGATGACATTGGACATGGAGTCAAGGTGGGAATAGTAATAAATGTATTGATGATAATAATGTGATCATGATGAAAACAAAGTAAAAACCACAGAAGTCTTTTGGTGTCAGTAAACAGACACACAGTAGAATAAAAAAGTTCAGATGCAGCCAGTCAGCTCTACATACCAGAAGTGATATTTTGCAACCTTTAGTAAACGCCACCAGAACAGATATTTCTGTGGTAGGTGTGGCACATGGAACACATAGAGAGCAAAGAGAAATTACAGCTGTAAACAGAATTCTACACTGAGAAGAAGAAGAAGAGCTAAAACTAAATGATCAAGTTCAGGGTGAAGGGATCTAAACCTGCATGGCTGAGTGTTTCTAGTCTGTGTGTCTCTCTAGCAGAATATGCTTTTGCAGTAGTGTAAAATGCCTACATGTAAGACAAGTGGCATTAATTATCTAGTCATTGTGTTTTCAAAAGTATGATTTATTTAAGTGCAACTTGACATTTTTTCATGTCCTCACTGTCGGAGCTGCATGGCATCATTTCCCTGACTCCAAGTCTTTATCTCTTTCTGCCGGCCTCTGTTTTATATTTCTGTATCTGTCTGTGTGGGATGTTATTTCTGCCGTGTGTTTTAATGGCTGATGTTTGCACGATGCTGTTGCGCTGACACTAACCTCTAGACAACTCTTCTCCTCTCTTCTTTCTCCTGTTCCCATTGCTTTCATTGACGTGTTAAGTGGTTGTTGAGGTTCAAGGTAAGGATGCACACCTGTACATAACACAAGGACAATACATGTCATACGTGTAAGTGAGGAAGGTAAAATACCATTATAAAAGAACATTAAGAAATGCCAGTGACAAACAAAGGAAGTGACTCATCCTGTAGGTTGCTCCACCTGAACCATACCCCCCAGGCTACTCACCTACTCTTCACTGTGTGGCATAATACAGCAAGTTGTTGCTCAAAGTTAAGGGAATGGTCAGCAATGTGACACAATTCATATAGCACATTTAGCTGATGGTATGTGTAGTAGCAGTTTGTCCTCAAACTAAAAACAAACTCAAAATCAAACGGCCAGCTGAGGAACGAATCTTATGCAGTTCAGTATTCTTCAAACAAAACAGCAACTAAATAAATAAATACATTTTTAATCATTAAATATTACAAAACAATGAATTGCTCCGACAGTATGGTTTGGTATGTTTGTTCACTGCTGGTGAAGAGGTGTTTCATTCAGGTGCTCAGAGCAAACCACGGCAGCATGCTGAAAACTGCAACCACTGTTAACTCAGACAGCAGCCGCATCAGTGTTCTTCTTCATCGTTAGCGATAACGAAGAGCAACCAGCCAGGAGCAGCACTAAAATAGATGATGTAGTCCGCCATTGTTGCTGTTGTGCTTGAAAGCGGAGACGTATACAGACGTATACAATGACGTGGCTCTATGCTGGCTCTGTAGCCCCTGGAAAAGCCCAGAACTAGCACTAGGTTCAGGGTTGGTGGAAAGGGGGTGCCAGTAGTCCTATTTTTAGCTTTTCTAATGAATAAAAATCAGGTAGTTGGAAAGAAGATAATGATCACGTTAAAAAAATCTGCACATTGGAGGCTTTATGAAAAAATGACTGGGCCGAGCACTCACCTTTGATTTCGTGTGTGTGTGTGATCCACAGGTGAACGGCCAGCAGAACATGAAACTAGGAGGGGGTCTGTCCCGGTCCAACCCCCCCACCCAGAAACCGCCCAGCCCTCCGAGGGCAGGCAAGGGCATCTTAGGGTATGTACCCAGCCTAACACACACACACACACACACATATACTGTCTGGCACCCCCCCCATGTCTGTTTTTCTTCAGTTTTCATGGTTTCATGTCAGTGAATGTTCTTGGATTTACTTTTCTCTGCTGTGTCCTGAATGTGTGAAAGTCGTCTGAATAAAGTGGCGTGTTGTATTCAACTCTGTTGTAAATGTAGAAGGGAAACTGGGCAGAGAAATGCACCTTCACAGACGCACACGTGTTTGTCTTTGTGCTGACGTGGAAATAGGTGTGTGTGTGTGTGTGTGTGTGTGTGTGTGTGTGTGTGTGTGTGTGTCTTGTGGGAGGACGGAGCATCCTGCGGCAAGCGAGCTTATTACAGATCAGACCCGGCAGAGGGGGGTGACATCACACACACACACACAGAAACGTAGTGCTCAGAGGAACAACGTCATGCGCTGTGAACGCTTGTTGTGTTCTCTCCCTTCAAACATCTAGGTCACCCAGCTGTATCTCTGCTTCCTTATCTTCATCTCCATTTTGCTCTTTCTGTTTAACTCTGTCTCATCTTCCCTCTCGTCCTTCATTCTTCCTCCTCATCTCACTTTAACAGTATCGCTTTCTGTGTGTCCATCTCCACTCTCACTGTCTTCTCTCTCTGGTACTGCAGCATGCAGACGTTGTGAGCTCACAGGCCATGTTTGTGTTTGTTTAAAGGGACAGTTCATTCACTTTACTGCTGAGAGTCAGATGTTCAGATTGATGCCTCTCATGTCTGTACAATAAATATGAAGCTACAGCAGCAGGTTGGCTTAGCTTAGCATAAAGACTGGAAATAGGGGGAAACAGCTAGCCTGGCTCCGTCCAGAGGTAACAAAATCCTCCTCCCAGCTCCTCTAAAGCTTACTGATAATGAATAAACACATTATATCTCATTTGTTTAATCTGTACAAAAGCCAAAGTGTAAAAACGTCATGTTGTGATTTTACAGGGGGTTATGTGCCGGACTGTAGCAACTAACGATTCACAATTAATCTTTTAGTCTATAAAATGTTAAAACAAATTGTGAGAAATGCCCATCACAATTCCCCAGAGCCCAAAGTGATGTCTTCAAATTGCTTCTTCTCAGCTCATCTAGAGATTCGGAGTGTCACCTGTTTTTTCGGCGTGACGCACACGGTTTTCAGCAGAAATAGACGATGAAGATGATCTGTTGAGTCATAATGGCATCAATCCAGCAACAGTACACCTTTCAGTTTCTATGCCTATATCTGTAGAATATGTCACACATTTCTTTAAGAATTCCCGTGTTGGAGCATTAAATCGTTACAATAATTATTACAACACTTATGCACTTATGTATTTTTATATTACTGTGTGTGTGTGTGTGTGTGTGTGGCCAGCTGGTCATGCACCACCTATGCCTCCTGTTGGCGTGTTCCTTCCTGGTTCCTGTATGTAACCTGCTGATCAGCCGGCTGCTTGTGTACAGTGAATCTTAATTAACAGGATGGTTGCCCTGCTCAAAGAGCCAACGAGCCACATGACCTGAAGATTAAAGTGAACCAAACACAGAAATTAAAATGGCACTAACTTATAGAAAGAGATGAGGAAGTGAACAGAAGCGTCTTAGCAGCTTGTTGGAACTGAAGCTGCGTTCAACAAGCAGAGTCCGTCTGTCCATCTGTCCCCACACGCTCCAGAGACGAGCCACAAACACACGGCGGTGGGTTGGCATCATGCTGCAAACAACAGGCCAAGTGCTTCTGTCATCACACACACACACACACACACACACACACAGCACCCCAGAAACACGCTCACACATCGTTTCCACGCTCTATCAGTTCTGTTCTTGTATAATTCTTGTTTTTGTGTTTGTATACTTGTTTTTTAGTTATCTTGATTATTGATCACAAGCTGTACACACATTAAATGTTAAAATGTAGATTTTACTCCCGTGAGGTGTAACTGGTGTGTGTGTGTGTGTGTGTCTTTGCTTTCAAGTGCTCGTATTTCAGAGTTACACCATGCTTGTGTTTCTTTCTAGTAACTGACACTATGTGTGTTGATGTGGGGAGAAATCCTCACCCTGGATGTATCAGCCTGCGTCCTGTCTGTCTTCACTGTGGTTTTGGTGTGTTTTTATTCTTTGATGACGCTCATTGTGTCCTTATTCTCTACAGTTTTATGATGCTGGAGGAGTTGATATTCTCTAAAAATACATCCTGACCTTTAAACAGGACCTCAACAGATTTCTCTCTTACAGCAACAACCCACTCAGACCTGATGTAGAAATAATGTAGAATTACATATGAGTGATGCTGTATTTATGTACCGTGCTACCTTGACATCCATGACTACTTAATGTCATGTTTAATTTAATTATAACTATTTTGTGGCTTCACAGAGCTGACAGTTAATACTAGAATATGCTGTCTGGGCTGGTGGCTACAGCGCCCTCCTGTGGCTCCTTACCCACATTAACTTTAATAAACAGCCTGACTTAAAATGTTTCATTAAATATTATTAAAGTCAGTCTAATGTGGAGTGAAAAGTACAATATTTCGCTGTGAACTATAGTGGAGTAGAAGTATGAAGTAACATAAAATGTAAATACTCAAGTTAAGTACAAGTACCTCCAAATTGTACTTAGACAAAAGATGCTCAACTGAAACCAGCTGCTGGTGGCAGAACACTGAAACTTTATTTGGTACTTTTTAATTATGTAATTCTGTGTTGAGTAACAGCATATCAAGAGTTTTAACAATCAAAATCTCAGATCATCTTCTTCATCAGGCTGTCATCTAAACTCTGATTGGTGCACGCAAATACACTTCAAACCAGTGAGAAAAGGAAAGACAGAACAAAAAAATGTAAATGTCTCCTGTGAAAGATGTCGTGTAGTCTGGAGCACAGTTTGGTCCCAAATGTTGCAGAATAAAATAAAAATACATTTAATTTAACATGAAATGTAACGTTTTGTTCCAGGCTGTCGGGTGTTTGTCAGGTCTGTGGTCATGTTGGACGTCCTGTACAGGAAGTGCTCCCCCTACAGGACAATGGCATCAGACTTTGTCATCAGACATAAACTCGCCCCTCCCGTTAACCCTGTCTCCACCCTTACCTCTTGCATGTGCAGGAAGAACTCCCCCTACAGGACACTGGAGCCGGTGCGCCCCCCAGTGGTGCCCAACGATTATGTCTCCAGTCCCACCAGAAACAATAAAGCTGTCGGACAGCTTCCCAGTCCGGTCCGCACCGCCACCCTCAACCATCGGCCCCGAACATACAGGTATCCGGGTCGGCTGCCAGAAGGGGACTTCAGAGCTTTTCTCTCTGCTCTAATGGAGTCTGAACAACAAATCTGAACCTGCTTTTTCTGTTTTCCACTCTGATGTCGTTTTTAAAAGATACCTGTCTCTCTGTAGTGCATTTACAGAAAGGCAGATCTTCAACACATCCACATGTCTAGTTTGGGACTACAGATTTAGAAATGTTTGGAATCACTGACTCTTCAGTGCAATATGAGCTTAATAACAACAATCTGTAAAGACTGCTGTTCAGATATATATCTTCTAGATCTATCCGATCTAGACTGACAGATGTGTTGAAGAGAAGAGAGACTGCTAAACTCTCAACGCATCCTTCTTCCTCAGCGTGCTTCATGTTCATGCTTTCATTCTTGGTATTTCTGGCTGATCTAATCACATTTAGCGATTTTAGTGACTGAACACGAGCAAGTATTTTGGGTCTGTTGAGGCTTATTTTAATCACAAGGCAACGGGGAACGATCTTTTGAGATGAGTTTAGATTAAAGGGAAGTTTAACATTTTGGGAAATACCACTCTCATGTCTCGTGTATTTAAATGGAGGCAGAAGATGGTTAGCCTAGCTTAGCATAAAGACTGGAAGCAGGGGGAAACAGCTAGCCTGACTTGTTGGTAGCAGATTTTGTTCCCTTCTGACAGTCAGGCTAGCTGTTTTCCCCTATTTCCAGTCTTTATGCTAAGCTAAGCTAACCAGCTGCTGGGTGTAGCTTCATTTTTAGTATACAGGTAGTATCAATCTTCTCATCTAATCTAAAGTATATTTCCCAAAATGTCGAATTCTTCCTCTAAACCCTGATTTGGACGTGTGCTCTAAAGGAAAACATTAGTGCGATTTGCTGTTACGTTACCAAAATCTTTGCTTGTGAGTTCTCACCTTTGTTCTGGCTTCACTGTTAAACTTTACTTCATGCCTCTCTCTGCTTTGGCTTCTCAGCGTCTGAAACCTGCTGCTGTCCAGAGTTTCCTCTGTGCTTTGGTCTGGCAGAGATTCATTCAGTTCTGGTGGATTTGAAAATATCATTAAATATGTCACATGGTTACTGCAGTGAACCATGGATAGTTAATCATGAATGATTAAAAACATTAAGGCAGATTCATAAAACATATTAAATGGTAAACATAAGTGTAACAAAAGTTAGTTATTATTCATCTTAGAATCTATCTTCTTATTTTGCTTCCTAAGAAAACACTCATGAATAGATGTACAGTATTACTGGAAGCAAAAACCCACATTTATTTTTCTAAATTAAATTTCTTCTTTCTTAAAATCCTATTTGCTGATATCAACATTACACTAGATGTTAGTTTGCCTGAGCTGCTGCTCAGAAAAGTTTAGAAGCATCTTACTGTATAAAACATTTCTCTTGAGCAGCTTCTCAAGGTCTGCATTGAGAAAACGTTTAAATCCAGACCAGAAACCTGAAACCTGCTTTAATTAAATCTCCAGATGTAGTGACTGAGGGAGCACAGAGGATACAGCGTCTAACGCTCTGCTTTCATGCTCACAGCATCAACTAACTGATTCTTCTTCTCATTCACTGACTCAGTCATCTTCAGTTTGGAGCTGTGTTTTCTCCTCTGCAGTTCATGCAGCTGTGCGGGCGTGTTGGTGGTCTAGATGGGAAAAGAAGACAAATATTTTGAAAGGATCGCTTTTTAATTTAGCATCAGCTGATGAATTTAAAAGTTCATCAAGTGTTTTTATGTCAGTCTGCAGGCAAATGATTTAGAGCTGTCATTGTGAGACAATAAACTACATGAGACAGAGACATGGTACCTGGAGTAGCATGTTTTAGTAACTGGCAAAACAATTTAATGGCTCATTTATCTGCCTGTTGCACATTCAGCAGATCAAGCTTTATTTCAAGTAAACATCACAAGAACATTTGAATTTAACTAATTTGGTTTATTTAAATATCTAGAAAATTTATTTTTTTATTTATTTACTATTTGAATCACTGAACAAAGGTGAGATCTGGAACCAGACTAATGAAATATTTACACTCACATTGTGAGATAGCGAACATCATCTCTGCTGTCCAATCACAGCTCTGCTACAGACAGTTCTAGAATCTTTCCCGTCCAATCACTGCCTTTGTCTGTCCTGGTCTGGAGCCTTCAGCCAATCAGATTGTGTGTTTGCAGCTTTTCATTGTTTCTGTGCTGACATTAACTGACTCACTGCTGCTGTTTCTCTGCAGGCAGCTGACTTCCTGTCTGTCTGTCTGTCTCTTATTTGCTTATTTTTGTCTTTCTGTCCCTCTGTCGTCCTCTTCTCTCCTGTCTTTGCCTTCATTATCTGCATGTGCATCTTTACAATGAGTCAACTCATCATGACAGCAGATTCATACTTGTGAAAAGTGCCACCCATGAGCTGTGTTGTAGTTATTTGTGTTACTATAGTTACCACAGGCCAAGCCTGTTCTGGGTACTGGAGAAAATGGAGGACACAAGAGGACACTAAAGAAAACACTAAGAGACCCTGAAGGCAAAGCTGACAGTCTGTATTTTCTAAATGAATAATGTAAATTGGTTTGTTTTTCTTAATTGTAATGTAGGCTTACTCTAACCCCATCAGGGCTGTCACTAAAGATTATTTTCCTTATCAATTAGCCTGCCCATTATTTTCTCGATTGATCGATTTGTTTTTTAGTTTATGTAATGTCAGCAGAATGAAAGCAGAAAATCATCCCACTGGAGAAGCTGCAACCAAACAAAATGACTGAAATGATGAATCAATTATCAAAATAGTTGCTGATTCATTTTCTGTCGATCGATTAATCACCTAATCGTTCAGCTCTCGTTCTGATAGGCTGTGAAGCTAACAAATCTCTTCTTCTCAAATCTTTTCTCTTATCAGCAAAGATCAGTGTACCAATCAGTCAGTCAGACTGGCAGATCAATCAGCTGTTGCAGGTTAACACTGATGCTGTAAAGAATGTCATCAGTTGCTCCAAGACTGAAATAAAACGTTCTGCTGTTGTCGAGGCAACGTGCTCTCTGCAGGCTGAACTGAGTAGGAAAGTACAAATACTCTAGAGCTGATTGATTATCCTGCTGTGTGTGTGTGTGTGTGTGTGTGCAGTGGCAGCAGTGGGGGCAGCCATCCCAGTAGCAGCAGTCGGAGCAGCAGCAGGGAGAACAGTGGCAGCGGCAGTGTGGGCGTTCCCATCGCCGTGCCGACGCCCTCCCCGCCCTCCACCTTCCCAGGTAGCCTACACACACACACACACACACACACACACACACACACACACACACACACACACACACACACACACACACACACACACACACACATATGCACGGGACACATACACATCTACACTTGACATCTGTCCTTCTGTTCTTCTTCATGGAACGTTTTGCCTGAATGAAACCTGATCTGTTATTGGAGCTCTGTGTTGGATTGATTGAATTTATTTTATTCATATTTCTGTTTTTTAGTTTGTCTGGTTTGTTTGTTGTCAGTTGGTGTGGTGGTTAGACGGCAGGAAGAAAAGCCTGTTTTGATGACGCTAATCATTTCATTTATCAGGATCCTGATAAATGAAATGATTTTCTTCCCTCCGTCTTTCTTTTTTCCTCCTTTTCTTCCGTCCTTTTCTCTTTTCACCTGTCCAAACATGTCATATTCATAAAAAGTTAATATTTTTTAAATTTACCAGCAAAAATGTTTTATTAAACCACATAAATAGCTTATTTTCTTTATCTTTTTACTTAAGATATTTACACATAAGCTGTAGTTTCGTCACTTCCTCCTTAAATCTTCCTCTTTTCCATCCTTCCTTCTTTCCTTTCCTCCTCCTTGAAGTTTCCCCGACTGCTGGACCAGCTAGCTCCTCCTCCACTGCTCCTAACTCCTCCCCCTCCCCAACTCCTTCCTCCTTCTCCTCCTCTTCCTCCACTGCAACCTTAACACAGCCCAGCGCACCCTTGCCACCAAACTCACCTCCACAACACGCTGACTCGTCTCCTCAACCAAACTCGCAGTCAAACGCACCCGCCAACACTTCCCCGCCCTCTAACCCCGTCCCCACCACGTTCGAGGTCGGAGAACTGTCTCCTCTCCTTCCTCCTGCCCCACTTCCTCCGCTCTCCTCCTCTTCCTCCTCCTCATCACCTGCTGAAGGTGAGTTTCTCCAGTGACTCCACCTCCATTGCCCGGCTCTCTCCGTTCCTCCATTCTCCGTTTTCTTGCCAAGAAAGGGAACTATTCATCATACAGTGTGTGTGTGTGTGTGTGGAGGCTTTACATGTGCGGTGCTGATCTGATGTCATCAATATTCAGTTATTGTTCAGCGATATTCACGTTGCTGTTATAGTTACCACAGGCCAAGCTTCAATATGTGAAACAAACGCAGCACAGACTGAAATCCTGGAGATTGTTTTATTTATAACAGAACAGAACACTAGAAGCTAGGCTGTATTTTCTAAATTAATCATGTAAATTGGTTTGTTTTTTAATTGTAATGTAGGCTTACCATAACCCCATCAGGGCTGTCACTAAAAATTATTTTCATTATCGATTAGTCTGCCCATTATTTTCTCGATTATTCGATTAGTTTTTTAGTTTATGTAATGTCAGAAAAATAGTGAAAAACTGTCCGTCACAAGCTGACGCTTCAAATGTGTTGTTTTGCCAACAGTCCAAAACCCAAAGAGATTCAGTTTATAATGATATAACAGCTGCACACACAAATCCCTTCATTCATTCAGCCAGTTGTTCATCTTTGCATCCTGCTTCTTCATTGGTGGTTGGTTTGTGGTTCACGCTGCTCTCCCACAGCAGCATTGCAGTGATGCAGGGTACATAATGCAGTTTTTCCTAAAACCAAATGTTGACTGTTCAGGCAGCCTCATTGTCAGTTTCAGAAAGAGTTGTTAAATCTAGTTTCCAGAGCTCTGCCTCACCTCGGCCCTCTCTGCTGTGTCAGGTCCTTTCGTCCCTCAGTTCTACAGTATGAACCGGCCTCAGCCTCGACAGCAGGCTGCGCAGGTGGGGGGGTCCCTGCCGTACCGCCGCCCCCCCTCTGTGACCGGTCAGCCAGTCGTACCACAGAACCAGGTCAACGGTGGTCCCTACTACAACCAAAGCCCAGGTATGCACTGCTGGTTCTGTTCAGGTGCTGGTTCAGCTGGTCATCTTTGATAAAAGTCTACTCTTTATTTGACAGTGACAACGTGGTGCACACACTTTGGAAATCTGGAAAATAAATTATTTGCGCAGCTTAAAAAATATAAGAAATGGACAGAATTTATAGAAAATCTATTTCAGAATATGTTGATTTATTCAGAAACATTTTCTAACTGAACTCTTTGATTATTAGTGGAATGAAAACCTCAGTATGTTAATTAACTCTGCTCTGTGTGTGTGTGTGTGTGTGTGTGTGTGTGTGTGTGTGTGTGTGTGTTGGCAGCCTCCCCCCCGCCCCCCTCCCTCCTCCAGTTCTCTCCTCAGCTTCCTCTGATGGGCTTCGTTGCTCGAGTTCAGGAGTCCAGTAAGTCTAGATGTGCTCAGCTTTTGTTTTTTTGTTTACTTGTGAATGTGAGTGTCTGTGTCATCTGTTCAATCAGATCTTACAGCAAAACACTGATTTAAAGATAAGAATTTAAATGTATACAGCTTTGACTTTGACTTAACCCTTCCGTTAGGTTTTTGTCCTCGGTTGCCTTGCTGTTCTTGAGGTTTGAGGTTTTAGGCGTGAAGCCCCAGGTGGAACTGGACCTTGACTTAGGTTCCAACCTGTGGTTCGGTTCATTTGGTTCGGACCAAGGTAAAAAAAAGATCTATTGTTGGTTTTTAGTTCTGGTCCACTTCCTTCTGTCTGATTATACAGAGCCTTTATAAGATCACGTCACTACAGTTCACAGCCAGAAGATAAATTTAATGATAATTTGTCTTTTGATTTCATTCTAAAATCGCATATCTACTGTCATAAAATCCTGCGGTTGGTCTGTTTTGCTTTCACACCACAAACGAACAGAACTATTGGGGCAAACACACCAGAGTTCATTTGAACGGAACCACGTTTTGTTGTGTAAAATGTGATTATAATCCCCCAAATCCTGCCACCTCTGAAGAACTGTCCGACACAACACAAAATACTCCAAAGTTAATTCTGTGTTTTCCCGCTCAAATATAACTCGGCTCAGTTCAGTTTGTTTCCAAAAAGAGAAAATTAAATTCAGTTCGATTTACAGAGTTCAGCAGAAAATTCAGTTCCGTTTTTTTTTTTTAGTTTAGATAATCAAACATCAATAAAGATTTTTCAGGTAAAACCTGGTTGTGGCACTCTGCGTCTGTAGGTGTGAACTGTTGCTGCTGCTAATCTTCCTGCCTGTAAATGAAGCAGATCCAGGACTACAGGTCCAGAGCTGCAGGTCCAGAGCTGCAGGTTCAGAGCTGCAGGTCCAGAGCTGCAGGTTCAGAGCTGCAGGTCCAGGGCTGCAGGTCCAGGGCTGCAGGTCCAGGGCTGCAGGTCCAGGGCTGCAGGTCCAGGGCTGCAGGTCTGTGGTTGGATGATATTGCCCTCGTTGCTTGGTCGTAAAATCACTCTCCTGTAGAATAAGGTTATGCTGAATGTATAATGTACTTTCTCATCTTAACATCTACCTCACCTCCAGTCTCAGATGCCCCTCCTCCCCCTCACCCGGCTGCTGAGAACCAATCAGCGCCCGAGGAGCCCCTGCCCACTTCTCAGCCATTGGAGGATGGACACGAAGAGGAGGACTCAGCAGTAGTGGAGTACAACGACCCGTACGCTGAAGAAGACCCACCGTGGGCCCCCAGAAACTACCTGGAGAAAGGTACGCTACAGAAACACACAGGAGTGTCATCTACAATACTGTACACTAAAACTACACTCTTCACACCAAGTCCATACTGTCTTCTGTCTTCAAACTAACCATATTATTTATACCTGTGAGTTTCTCTACCTGACAGACCTCATTCAGGACGAAATCTCCCCGAAAACCTATTTCTTAACTAATGAAGTCTGGCGTTAATGCATCACATGTTTACAGGTTGGAAGTTGATTGCTTCAGATATTTCTGTATTACATGTTGCAGGAGTGTTTGTTTGCAGACTTTGTTTTCAAGTCTTTTATCCATGTTGTTAATGGTTGTGTGAAGAACACCAGATGCACTGAACAAAATGTGAACAAAATGTTTACTATGAGATATTGTGACTGACTGGCGCTAGCATGTTCCCGGCTAGCTAGTGCGTTAACGATTAGCTTGCCAGCTACAGTAGTTTGTCAACTAGCCCTGTGAGTTGTCACTACGTCACCAAGCTGCTAGAACCACACATTTTGCTAAAACGTGCGGGTTAAATTTGCTGTACTGCTTTGACCAGGCCATAATGTTTGGCTGCAATAAATCATTCTGCAGGGTCCTGGTGTGACTGTGAAATCACTAATCATGTGACTATTAGAGCATCTGCTAGCTGAGTGGTTAATAATATACCATATAAATGCAATGTACCTGGTTCGACTCTGGCCGGGGACCTTTGTTGCATGTCGTCCCCTATCATCTACTATCACTATCAAATAAAGAATATCTGAAACATGTTGTTGAGTATTAGTAGTAATATTTTGGCGTGTTTGTCGCCCTCCAGTGGTGGCCATCTATGACTACGCAGCCGACAAGGAGGACGAGTTGTCGTTCCAGGAAGGAGCGATCATCTACGTCATCAAGAAGAACGAGGACGGGTGGTTTGAAGGAGTGATGAACGCGACCACCGGCCTCTTCCCTGGAAACTACGTCGAGTCCATCATGCACTACGCCGACTGAGGGACAAGAAGAGTGTTTTATCTCCTTGTGTGTTCAGTCGCTCCTCTGTGTCTCTGGACGTGTGTTGTCTCGCTGTTCAGCTTCTCAGATCTGAACCAGAAGGGAAAAGATGACTCGCTTCCATTTTTGTTTTTGGTTCCTTTATATTCACACTAACCAAATCACAAGCCAATCAGAGCCTGTGAACAAAAATCAGAGGTTCACTAATATTTGATAGTGATTCTAGTTTATTGGACAGAGATTCTGTCGTCCTATAAGTGACTGAGTATGAACATCAGCTTTCTGAGCTACATCCATCTCTTTCTACCCATAAGGCCTTGCATTTAGCTGGTTCAGATTAAGTATTAATAAGTTCTCTTGTTGGAGGACTGAGAGGCGTCTTAATGTTGTTGTTTGGTTTGTTCAGAGTTTAAGTTAATACCTCCAGGTGTGTGTTTCTGTTCTTTCACAGAAGGTCATGAGTAATGATGCGTTTTTTAAATGTAGATTTCTTGTGATCACAAGAAATTTATTTTAAAATCCCGACATAACAAGTTTGTTTTCTTGAAGTCACAATAATATATTATAGACATTATATATATATTATACATCATTTTCTTAATCCTTAGCAACACAATTTGCACAAAACAATCCCACTCCCTCTTCTCAGTCAACACACACAAACAGTCAATCAGTGAACGCCTGTAAATAAAGAGAGAACCAGACAGAAACAGCCAGTGTTCAAAGGACTCAGAGACATTTAAAGTCAGAAGGTTTGTCTGACTTTATCTTGATGGAAGAAGCTGTGAAAACAGGTTTATCAGGATCAGGGTGAAATTATTTTTGTCACCTCAACGATCATGGAAAATCATTTCATGCTCACAGGAAAACAAATCTTGTTATGTTCAGGTCATGAATCTTTTTGTGATCAAAAGAAAACAAAGCATAGAAAATAACCTCGCACATGACAGCGTGTCTTCTCTGGGCTTCTGTAGTTTTGCCCTCTTTGTTCGTATTTGTTCTTTGTCCCCTCGCCCCACCCCCCCAATAGAGCACATTCAGTCTTACCCTGAAGCGAAGACTTGAGATTATTTTTAGTATTATGAAGAAACTGTCGTATGATGATGATCCAAAAGTCAAAAGACAGAACGAAAGGAAGCTATGCAAAAGCCACTTTTGCACTAAACACTAAATTCAGAGATTGTCTTTCTCGCCTCTTGGTCGAGAGCTTTTACAGACCAACAGTTTTGATTTCTTTAGAACTTCAGCAATATGGTGAAGTTTTAGTACCAGAAACTAAGCTTTATAAATATTCCCAGCCCTCCAAAAGAGAAGTCCAGAATCTGACCCCGGTTTCTTTGTTATTTCTGGACAGAAGAGAGTTTGTATTTATCAAGTGTCTCGGAGCAGGAAATCACTTCTAACTGGCCAAAAAACTTTTAGGACAAGGAGTAAAAACATTTTATCTTTAAAGTTTCACCTAAACAGACCTTCTTTCTTCTATTTTTTTTTTAAAGAAACTCTTCTTCTCTCTTTATCTCCTCCTCCTCGTTCTCCTCACCTCACCTGCTTTCGTCTTAATGATGTAAAATATCGACCAGACGCTGGTTTATGTTTCTGTCCGTGTAAGTAGTGTAATCAAGTGTTTGCTGCAGCTTGTTCATTTTGGGATGTAAAAGCCAGTACAGCATCACATTAGTGTTCAAACCAGTTCAGTCTTTTCTGAGAGGTTTCAGTGCATAAGTAGGATTTAATTTAATTTATTTTTTTACCCGATTCCCCCAACTCCTCGTCCCTTTGACCTTTGCCTTAAGAAATACCCTCAACCTTCTTATTTTCTCAAGAGCCTTATCTTCATCTTATCTGCCAATGAAGTAAAAAAAAGATATTGAGGACTCTGTGAGAAGAATCAGAGATGAAACAAAGGAAGGAATAAGAAAGACACTAAGAGTCACAAAAGCTTTACAATCATCAAACTGCAATAGAAGAAAGAACCACAATAACACTCAAACTCAGTGAAAGTGTGTGAATGATGTGGAGCCATCCTGCTGTGATGGACAGCTTTCACTAAGATTTGGGATTTTGTCGTGCCATAAATCTTCATCATCTGTTTCCTTAACGTCACACATCCTCCTCTGACGTCTGTAACGTGTAAACGTGTAACAGTACCTGTAAGTTCAGAGGCCATGAGGCATTTTACCACAAGGAAACAAACAAATGACCTTCAACACATCTGGTGATCTGTGCAGAGGAAGACAGATGTTTTTGGATTAATGTTGATGTAAAATTCATCGTCTTTAAAGGACAGTTCAGGTTCTTTACTTATTGTTTTAGCTTTGACTATCATTTCAAAGACTATTCAGTACATCTTTACACAGACTACAAGGCGTCATTATACACGAGCCAATAAATATGAACTTAAATCTCACGATCTAAACCACTAGTTTGGAAGAGGAATCGAAGCATTAAAACACCTGTTATATTAAAGGTTCCCTGTGGAGTTTTTGACCACTAGTATTGCTATGGAGCGATGTTTTTCATGTGTGGGTCCCCGTTTTGTTTGTTCGTGTGCACACGCACGAGGATGCACATGTACGCCCACGTGCACACGGGTAGCACATTCACATTCCTGCCAATGGTTTCACAAGGCAGAGAAGAAGAAGACTGCCAGCAAATTAACAAGGATGTCGCCTGAAAATGTTTTATGAGGAAGGAAATGCATTTAACACTTTTGTTAAACCTCAGTGTGTTTTGGTGAGAATGTAAACTTTTGTAAGAAAACTCCACAGAGCACCTTTAAGTTAGCAGCGTAGCTCTAAGGATGCTAATGTCGGTCCGTCCAGCTCTTTGGTCCAGACTGAAACATCAACAACTATTATGGGATGGACTGTGATGAAATGTGCTTCATCGTTCATGTTCCCCTCAGGATGAACTGTAATAACTCTGCTGATCCTCTGACTCTTCATCCAGCGCCACCATCAGGTCAACATGTTAATGTGTCCAAACACCTGCAGAGCTACAGACGTTCCCATCAGCCTCAGCTGCTCTGTGTTTACTGCTAACTAGCTAATGTTAGCATGCTAACATGCTAAACTGAGGTGGTGAACATTTAAAACTACAGCGATACCACAAATACTGATATTAATTTACGTATAACTGAAGAAAAGTTAACACATTGCTTACTTGTGTTCATTTTGATCTATATTAGTGGGGTCAGATCAGGTTGAGGTCTGCCTGTAGACACCCAGTGAAGTATTGATCAGTTCATACCAAACTCCACCAGTAAACTGAAGTATTAATTATTAGAAGTATAAAGTATTAATTGAAGTGCTGCCCTGTCTGATTCATTTGTTGTGTTCTGCTGCCTCAGCGTGTCCTGTAGTGAAGTGGATCTGACCAAACCGCCTGGTGGAGATTTTGGACCCGTTGCCAGTTTTGAAGTTTACAGTGTGTTTGCCTGCATGCCTGATATATAACTGACATTTATATTCTCAGTGTTTTCATATTCTTTTACTTTCACCGACTTGCTTTATTCGATCTGCTTGATCAGCTGGAGGTTGTGATGTTTTTGGTTGTAACAGCCCTTTAAAAGACGGCCCATGTGTTTGGACTCCAGGCTGGTGGAGGTGGATGTTGTTGTGCCATATATCCAGGTGTTGTGGTGTGAATGCAGGTGTGTGGGCGTGCGTGAGAGTGTGTGAACCAGTATGAACCAAACCTTCCCTTGTGGACTGTAGTGACCATGGACCTGAGAACAGTGTTTCCTTGTTGTACAGTGTTATTTAAGAGGCATTTTACCACAAAAACCAGAGCATGCCAAATGAATTCTCCCATCAGAAGTGTGGAAAGAGCAGCGCTTGTGTATTTTTAGCCGTGTCAGCATGAAATGTGGCTCAGACATTCAAGTTCCCCTCAGGATGAACTTAATTTGTCCAGCACAATTAGCCAATGTTGGCATGGTAACAGTCAACTTAAAAGTTGTCATGTCAATCAAAGCAGTACGTCGATTTAAGAGTTGACTTGTAACAGCCCGTAGAGGTTCGTAGATCTCCTCCAGACCATTTTCCCGACCCTAACGCAGGAAGACGACGTCCTCGTTCTGTATCCAGCTTTGATCGGCTCGGTTGTTTTTCCAGCCAGGTCTGTGGATCAGTTAACATTTGAACAGCGGATCGTGAGCTTCATCTGGTCTGCTGGCTCCTGAACGTTCTGGCATCCTCTGGTTTTTGTTTTGCCTGCAGTATCCCTTTAAACGGTGTGGACTGAGATATGAGATGATCTGTGAAATGTTAGACGGCTTCTCTTGGGCTGATTTCACCAGGAGTCTGCTTCGTCTTTCTCCCTGCAGACGTTTAAACCTCTGACGCCATTCTTACAGTCTGGATCTGGTTCCAAGTTGTGCACAAATCCATTAAAGTCTGACAAATCTAGTATCAAGTCTTTACTCTCCTGAAACACGTTTTACCAGAAGGCCTCTCATTGTGCATGACTCACCTTTGGTGACTGTGATTGAGCTCCCAGTCTGCAGGTTCTTCCTGGTAGAACGTGACGTCTGGAGAAGCTTTCTGCTTTTCAAAGTGAACCACGACTAAAAGCACATCGCTCTTTTGTAAGAAGGAGGAGAAAAGTGAAATTACCAAGTAAATGTTTCAACAGCCTGCCTGTGTGACTGTCCCTTATTCCATCCGACCCACAGAAGCCTCACAGGACCTACTTGTTGAGTGTTGATGCATATTTCCTGAATTAGAAGGTGCAAATTACACAAAGGTTTTATGCTATTAATTCCGACTATTTGGTCCATAAAATGTCAGGAAACGGTAAGAAGGTCATCACATTTTCCAGGTTCACGTCTTCAAAGCACTTGTTTTGTCTGAAAGGCCATAAAAACCCAAAGACTCTCCTGTGCTGCTCCTTATCCTTATCAAATGAAGTGTGTCCCTAACAGCTGGCGGGTCAGGCGGGTCAGGTGGACTGCACCTTCTGAGGGCCGCGAACACAGTTTACAGAAATATGACAAGATTAATAACCGATAATCTCGTTAATACTCATTGGGTTTACAATATTAAGAAATGAGCTCATGGCCAAACACACATCCACATATTATACAGGTCACAGGCTCAGCCGAGCTGCTGATTTAATTAAAAGTGACGTTTGAATCGACAGCTCCCGATCGATCCGGGACTTCGCTGTAAACCCGCGAGAGGATGACGACGCGTGAACTAAACCACAGAGCAACGCACCGGAAGGAGATCGCAAGGGCTTCTGGGTAGATGCTCGAGCTCGTGTTCTGATCAGTTTTATCCGCAAAGAGGCGCTTTAGTGGGTTCTGATTAATCCGCACCGAGACGAACGCGTTCCGTGTTGGGGCGAGTTTTCTCTGAAGGCAGGAACCCGGTTTTAGCGGGAAGTGAAACCTGGGAGCTCGAAACTACGCGCCCCATAATGCACTGCGCCTGGAGGTTCAAATCAGCGTAAACGGCTAACAGCGGCCCGGGAGTAACGGCTAACGGCCCCGCGACCCGCCGGGACGTTCGGCTCGCTTCACACCAGCCGGTTCTGTACGTGTGTTCTGTCGGCACCGAGCCGGCCGGGCGGCGTCTGTCGGCCGGACTCTGCAGTCTGAGCCATGACTGTGCCGGTTAGCTGCTAGGCTAAGCTAACGCGTTGCTCGGCTCGTGTGATGAACGGACTTCCCGCAGTTTGAACGGACTTCCCGCAGTCTGAACGGGCTTCACGCAGTCTGAACGGACTTCCCGCAGTTTGAACGGGCTTCACGCAGTCTGAACGGGCTTCACGCAGTCTGAACGGACTTCCCGCAGTTTGAACGGGCTTCACGCAGTCTGAACGGGCTTCACGCAGTCTGAACGGGCTTCCCGCAGTTTGAACGGGCTTCCCGCAGTCTGAACGGGCTTCACGCAGTCTGAACGGACTTCCCGCAGTTTGAACGGGCTTCACGCAGTCTGAACGGGCTTCCCGCAGTTTGAACGGGCTTCCCGCAGTCTGAACGGGCTTCACGCAGTCTGAACGGGCTTCACGCAGTCTGAACGGGCTTCCCGCAGTTTGAACGGGCTTCACGCAGTCTGAACGGGCTTCCCGCAGTCTGAACGGGCTTCCCGCAGTCTGAACGGGCTTCACGCAGTTTGAACGGGCTTCCCGCAGTTTGTGACGGAGATGATATATTAGTTGCGTGGCAGACCCGGTCTCAGAGAGCTGGCCGCCATGACCCTGGCCCCGAAGGACCTGTCCAACCTGCTGAGCATCATCTCGGAGGAGGCCTGCACCAACACGTTCGAGAGCCTCTCCACCCACTTCCACCATTACTTCGGGAAGGCGGAGCACTTCAGGGTGGGCTCGGTGCTGGTCATGCTCCTCCAGCAGCCGGACCTGCTGCCCAGCTCCCCGCAGCGGCTCACCGCCCTCTACCTGCTCTGGGAGATGTACCGGACCGAGCCGCTGGCCGCCAACCCGTTCGCCGCCGTGTTCGCCCACCTGCTGAACCCCGCACCTGCCGGGGAGGAGCAGGAGAAGGTGCTGTCCGGTAGGTCTGTGCGTGTCTGGAAACGTACCGATGTGTCCCAGACGGATCTCCTTCAGGAGACGCTGTCCAGGTTTTAACGCAGCCCCGCTTATTGATTATGTCCATCAGGTCGGCCTAGTTGACTCTGATGCAGTCTGGTACAGTAGATCCCCCCTCGTGAGTTTTAATGTTAACATGTTAAGACACGCCTCTCTGAGCAGACTGTTCTGCAGCTTAAACAAGTAGCTGAGTGATCGATTAGTCGGTCGACGGAACGTTGATCAGCGTTTTCCCCAATTCTTCATTAAATACCCAGAACGCTGTGATCTCGGGCAGCTGCGGACAGTAACCCCGAGCTGCCTGAGTGGGGGTACCCATCCTCTGCTCTGTCATGTGACCTCCAGGCTTCCTGCCCCCCATCACCCAGCCTGAGAAGTTCTTTCTGTCCCAGCTGATGTTGGCGCCGCCCAGGGATCTCTTCAAGAAGACGCCCAGACAGGTGTCCTGCATGGACGTCGGCAACATGCCCCAGTCCATAGACATCAGTGGGCTGCAGCTAGCTTTGGCAGGTTAGCCATTTCTCTACAGGTGACGCCACCTGCTTTAAAGCAACGAGCTTTGGGTGCAGCTGAGAGTATGAGGATGTTCCAGACTAGAACGACTCGGTGTGCAACACATCAAACTAAAACTTTAAACTTCTTCAGGTTGGATAATCAACCGTTTGTAAGCTGCTTTTCAGTTTATTATGAAGTAACAGAGAGAACAGTCCGTCAGCCCTTATTTATGTATTAATGCATTTCTTGATGTAAGTGGTCATTGTCTGTGTTTGTTGTGCAGAGCGTCAGTCGGAGCTGCCCACTCAGAGCAAGGCCAGCTTCCCCAGCATCCTCAACGACCCCGATCCAGACTCATCTAATTCAGGATTCGACAGCTCAGTGGCCAATCAGATCATAGAGTCTCTGGTCACAGGGCCCCGCCCCCCTCTGGAGAGTAAGTGTTTGTGATGCCAGTGTTGTTTTAGATTGGAAGAAGAAACAAAAACAGAACAAAGTTAGAGGAACCACAGGAACTTTCCCAGGGGACCAAGAACCGTTTGAGGAACTTGGGATCTAAATCTGCGTTTCGGCCAACTGAATTTAGTTCCTCTGCAGTAGTTCCAGGTGGAAAAAAGTTGCTGCTCCAGGGGTGCAACTTTCTGATGGTTAAACACAGCAACTACAACCTGTGTACTGCTTCATTCACAATATAAAGAAGCAATGGGTGGGACTCGTATTGATGTTAGGAGGAGGAGCGAAACAAAGTTCAGCTTCAGCACTAGTTTAAAAGAGAGAGTAAAAACCAACCAGCTGAGAGAGGGAGGAGGGAAACAAAACTTTATTTACTGATAGTTGGTCACATGTAAAAAGCCAATTTGAAACCTGGTTACATGTTCTCCAGGAGAAATCTAGTTATCTAATCAGGTTTCTCGATTACTGAACCCATAGCAAAAGTAATACATCCAAGTGCTGAACATAAAGAGCTACAGAGGACATTTCAGGTCATTTTGAGTTCATGTTAAACTCCATAACAAAAACACATTTGACAGGTAGAGGGTTCACTGTGTCGGTGCTCAGGTTACAGAACGAGAGAGAAATCACCAGACAGAAGCTGCTCTGTATCCGAGTCCTTCTCTTCCTTCACTGCCGGCAGACAGACAGACGGAGAGCTGAAGGTTTCTGAATGCTGGAAGTCGTTACAGTGTCCTTCTCTGTCGTGGTGTCCAGTGATTATAATTCATTGCTGTTCACATCCTGACAACATGGTGCTGACTCTGTGAATATGAGGACGCCTTTAAAGCTGGTGCATATGTTGCCATGGTTACCAAACTGGCCAGTAGACTGAAAACAACCTACCGTCTGCAACCAAAATAAATCTAAGAAGCACCAAGATCCGGCTGCTGGTTGATTATCTGGTATGTTAAAGATGTCCATCCTAACAACCTGTCACCTTTCTCCGTCCTCAGGTCACTTCCGGCCCGAGTTCATCCGGCCGCCGCCGCCTCTGCATGTGTGCGAGGACGAGCTGGCGTGGCTGAACCCCACGGAGCCGGATCACAGCGTCCAGTGGGATCGCTCCATGTGTGTGAAGAACAGCACCGGCGTGGAGATCAAACGCATCATGTCCAAGGCCTTCAAGAGCCCGCTGTCGGCCCAGCAGCAGTCTCAGGTGAGCTCATGCCAACTTCAGTCTAAAGCAGTGATGCTACCATTACAGAGCAGCAGAGGGCGCTGTTCATCCAGAGCAAACTGCTACAGGGATTCATAACTCTATCTCTCTCTAGCTGCTGGCTGAGCTGGAGAAGGACCCGAAACTGGTCTATCACATCGGTCTGTCCCCGGCGAAGCTCCCCGACCTGGTGGAGAACAACCCTCTGGTGGCCATCGAGATGCTGCTGAAGCTGATGCAGAGCAGCCAGATCACAGAGTATTTCTCAGTGCTGGTGAACATGGACATGTCACTGCACTCCATGGAGGTGGTCAACAGGTGAGGCCACTGCTCGCCGTCATGGTTTCCTGCTTTTACTCCATTTCTCATCATTTATAACTGAATACCAGAGGTGGAACAAGTACTCCGATCCTTCACTGAAGTAAAAGTACTAATACCACTTAAAGAGTTTATTTAGCTTAAGAAGGAGGGGGATTTTCTCAAAGGAACATTTCATCCTTCAGTTTATCACAAACATCTGGAGATACGTGGTTTTCACTGGACAGGAAGTAAGTAGTAACTAAAGCTGTCAGATAAGTGTAGTGCAGTAAAAAGTACAAGATTTCCCTCTGAGATGTAGCGGAGTAGAAGTAGAAAGATGCATAAAATGGAAGTACAAGTACCTCTAATTTGTACTTGCGTACAGTACTTGAGTAAATGTTATCACTTTCCACCCGTGCTAATTCATGGAGGGTTTTTGTGTGTTGGTCAAACGAAACAAAGAAAATCGTCACTTTAGGCTTGTGGAACTTCTGGCAGGCGTTTGTCAGTAATTAGTGTGAGAGCTGGAAACAGCTGACTATCAGTGCAGCGCTACTGTACTATTTCAAAAACGCATTTTCTTTAGGAAATGCAAATTCTAGTTGTTAATATGTTATTATTTGTGACGTTCATCGATAGATTCATTGATAATGACCTGATGTAGAAGCTTTTCAAAATAATAGAATTTCATATCAGCTGTTTTATGACCCACGGGTTAAAAATAACACCAAACCTGTTGTCAATCACTTTAGTAACAGTTTGTCTTTTTTCATTGATCACCTCGGACCAGTTAGAGACAGCAGCAGTCGGTCAGTCAGCTGATGCTTTTGTGTTGTGATTAATAAGTGTTTCATGTATTGATTTCAGCTGCACAGGAAGTGTAGGTGCATGTGGTCACCACTAGTTGGCAGCGCAGGCAGGATTATTAGTTAGATTATTAGTAATTATTAAAGGAGCCATTTCTCTCGTGCGTCCTCAGGTTGACCACAGCTGTGGATTTACCTCCAGAGTTCATCCACCTCTACATCTCCAACTGCATCTCCACCTGTGAGCAGATCAAAGACAAATACATGCAGGTACAGTACCACACCTTCATAATAATACTCCTTAAAAACAAACCCGAGTTACGCTGGTAAAGTCGAGCTCTAACAAAAACAGAAAATGTGTGAAAGAAGATCCATAGAACATCTCCTTTGAGAAACCAAAATGTCTGCATTAATGTGTCACTGCGTTCATTTTACCAGCACATATTCTGTTCATTTAGTGTATATTATACTACTTCCATGTTATACGTCTTAACAAACCAAACCTAATGATTAAAACAAACTGTTAAGGTCAGTGTTCAGTGTGACAACAGTCCTGCATTAAATCCTCCTTCATTTGTACTCGCGGAACGAAGACTATCGTCCTCGACCTCGAGGGTTAGCCACGACAGTAATGTTCAGCTTTAGCTGAAACAGTTTTAGTTTGTGCAGCTGATGAAGTGAGTTGTTTCTAATATTTTGGTCTTTTTCTTCCAGAACCGTCTGGTCCGTCTGGTCTGCGTCTTCCTCCAGTCACTGATCCGGAACAAGATCATTAACGTGCAGGACCTCTTCATCGAGGTTCAGGCCTTCTGCATCGAGTTCAGCCGCATCCGCGAAGCCGCCGGTCTGTTCCGCCTCCTCAAGACCCTGGACACCGGAGAAAACCCCGCCGAGGCCAAACCTGCCAAATAACGCTCCTCACAGGCTCAAGAAGTTACTAAAATAATGCCGCCTTCTCAGACCGTCGGAGGGACACGTTCTGGTTCACCACAAACATCCTCCTTGTCTTTGTACATCACAGGAGCAGAGACTGGGGCGGCCGGCTCAATGAGAGTGACTATTGTAAATATGTAGCAACGTTTTCTTCGGACTTTAAAATCCTCTTTGAGCTTTGTCACCGTTTCCTCCTCTCTCTTTTCCACAAGTGAAAAAAGGACTAACACCGTTTTGTTTTTTACCACTGCTCTTTCCTTTGGAAATGAAGTCTCGCCACTTTTCTCTAATTAAACCGACTGTTTAATTGAGTCGTTCAGGTTGTGTTTGTGCTTTTGTTAATGTTTTATCAGGTCAGTGTCGTCCACGTCCTGTATGTGCGAATGTTTTCATCTGGCTGCTGTGAAGGAACAAATCGATGCTCCTGTGCTCATCATGAACGCAGCTCAACGTTTAGAGCTCCGCAGAGACCCCCGACAGTCCTGGTAGGTTACTGAAAACTGTTTCACACGTTAGACAGCTGATTGTCAGTGTGACCCTCGGAACAAGACAGAACGTGTTCATCGGGGAGCTTTAGAGCTGCTGCTAGGTGGACTTCACCTTTGGACAGAGCCAGGCTAGCTGTTTCTACCCTTTTCCAGTCTTTATGCTAAGCTAAGCTAACAGGCTGTAACTTCAACTCTGGCCAAGAAAGTGAATAAGTGTATTTCCCCAATGTCAAACCATTCCTTTAAAGATGAGCTTGTTTCTCTGCCCTCTCTGGGGTCAGACATGTTGCACCTGTAACCATCAACAGTGACGTCAGTGTCCTGCAGTACACCTGCACTGGGTCGCACCAGCTGGGCGTAAGTTCAGACGAAGCCTAGTTTGAACGTAATTTCTAACTTAGGTTTACCTGCTACTAACATTTTAAGGGTCGCACCAGCTGAAATAGTTCCAGCGTAGGAACAAGTTACACCTCAGATCTGACACCTGGCCCTCAGCAGGTGTAAAGTCCTCCGCAAAATGACGGTTGGCACGACGATCGTTTTGAAAGGTGGATAACTTGGAGGATGAGGTGGAGCGAGTCGTACAAAACATACAGGGTTAGATAACTTCTAATTAACAACTAGTGACTGAACAGTTTGCCAGTGTCGGCCGTCATCGGGTTAGTTTAATCTGCCCAGTAACGGGGTGCCGTTATGTCACCGTGTTGTAGTCGAGTTTCACCACTCGATGTCACTCTTGCTACTTTGTACGAGCTGTAGATTGAGGTTGTATAGTTATCAGCTGGTCATAATGTTTGACCTAGTTTACCTTTTTGTTGTTTTAGCCGTTAGCCTCTTGGCTGTTGCGTAGCAAAGTGTTGGAAGACGACACGATGATGTTAGTGGCCACAGGAAGTGAAAAGGTCATTTTCTGCGACAGTATTTTGGTCAGTGTGGACGTTACGCCAGAGTAGCTGAGATGAACCTTAAGTCTCCGCGGTGCAACCAAACATCAACACAAACCAACTAGTTTCAGTTTAGTGACTTTACTCCCGAACTCCAGAGAACAGACGGTGGAGCTGCAGGACATCACTGCAGCGAGCTGAGAAGTTAAACCACTAGAGGTCAGCAAAAACAAGATATTCAAGAGGTTTTAACTGTTCCTCTCTAAACATTCAGATACCAGGAGAGTTTCTACACAACAACACAGTTTTCAATACAAAAGTCTGTTTATTTGTTGCGTACATTTGGCATAGAAGTCATGATTTGGACTGTTCGTAATCGACTGAGCAGGTCAGATGTGGCTCTGCCCTCGACGCCACATTATGTAGCACAAAACAAACGGTGAGCATGTGCAGGGGAAACGCACCCCTCATGATTAACCTGCGATACTGCTGCCGAGCTTTTTAAGAAAAAAAATATTACAACAAAAAACCAATCAGATTATTTCTGCCTCTAAATGTTTGTAGAAATAAAACTCTGAACTCTTCTAAAGTAACAGTCTGCAGTGAATGAGCCAAAATTAACGTACGCGTATCGTACCATAACTTAGCATTATCTGGACCCTGTTAGAAACCTTGTATATCCAATCGTTGGGTTATTAGACTGACGGAGAGTTTCTTCTCTCTTAAAGTCACAAATACACAGCTGAGCTTCTGCGTAAGCGTTCATTCTGTCCTCATGTCACTGATGGTGGTTTGACGTGGTTCTGGTCTTTAGGCTCTCTTCATGCCGCGTGCCATGAGGCAGGCGAACACCGTCATCACCATCTTGGGTTTGACCTCCACCAGGTCCTCGGGCAGCGCGTACACCCGGGCGCCGATCTTCCTCGCCATGGAGATGGCGTACCTGGCAACACAATGACGACAGTGAGCACGAAGTGGTGACGAGAACTGATTTAGGCCTGAGGTTCTCCTGAACACTGATTTGATGTCATTAAATATGGTGAAGTGGCACTAAAACCTGGATCTCCCCGTCACAACCACAAAATCTGGCTCCAGGCGAATGTTGTTTATTCGTGCCGTAATTCCATCGATCAGTGAGTATTGAGAGTGCAGAGCTCTTGTCTCCCCCTTCTGGCAGTGACAGTAATTACACAAACACTGACGTCGGCCTACAGGGCAGCTGCTCACACCTCCACAGTTTAAAGACGATGATCCATTATTCAGGCAGAGTAAATGTAATGTTTTACATCCTGTCTGCCCTCAGTCCCTGCTCTTCTTCCAGCCTCCAACCAGGAACAGCTGCACTGACGGTTCTCCTGTTAGTTTCTGTTTCTGACTAGTCCTTCCTCTGAACGCAGAGTAGAAAAGTTTGATGCTCCAGATAAAAAAGAAACTACAGTCAGAAACAGAAACTAACAGGAGAACCGTCGGTGCAGCTGTTCCTGGTTGGAGGCTGGAAGAAGAGCAGGGACTGAGGGCAGACAGGATGTAAAACATTACATTTACTCTGCCTGAATAATGGATCATCGTCTTTAAACTGTGGAGGTGTGAGCAGCTGCCCTGTAGGCCGACGTCAGTGTTTGTGTAATTACTGTCACTGCCAGAAGGGGGAGACAAGAGCTCTGCACTCCAGCTTTAAAGAGACTAAATTAGTTTCACAAAATTGATGTTTGCTGAACGCCTCCCCCTAGTTGTGGATTTCGCATGTTAAAGCAGTGTGCTTTGAGCTCGTCTGTAGTAAGAGTGATACTCTGCACACCAAGTTTTCCAAAATCAAAGGGGTGCATTAAACAGTGACTTTATCTGCTCTAATATAAGCTGCCAATGTTAGCATGTCCAGCTTACTGCCACCTGTGGCTACCGAGCGTATCATTAGTAACTATGAGTTTGTGGAACTAACGTTGGCTTAATTAGCTAATAAAATGTAAATGAGAAAATCAAGGAGCCATTCTTTAAGAAATGACTGGATTTTGATTATATATCTGCCATGTTATCACATGTGCAAACAAAGATTAAACATCCTTTTAAAAAACCTTCCACAGTTTTAGATCTCATGTCAAAGAAATTCAAATCTGGATAAAAAGCTACATTAATAAACATTTTAAAACCGTCAATACGAGATTAGAAAAAGACGAAGAGGAAGCGAGAAAAGTAAATAAGTGTTCATACTTTGCGTTGTTGAGTTTCTCCTCTTCAGTCAGGTCTTCAGTCTTCAGCAGGTCGTATCTGATCGACCCGGGCTGGATGGCATCGATCAGGTCCAGAACCGGCATGCTGCTGCTGATAGACCCGTCCTACACACACACACACACACACACGTTTAACCTGCACGTACAACTATGATCCTCCAGAGGGCGCTCTTTACTCTGAATCCAGGTTTCAAGTCTGATGACACACACACACTCACTCACTCACCAATACTGAAAATACATTAAATAAATGTCTGAAATAAATTCAGTAAGTGAAATCTCTGCACAGGAAGTGAAACTGCCACCGACACACAGTCAGCTGAGCAATACTTAAAGGAACAGTTCAATATTTTAGGAAATACACTCACTTTCCTGCAGAGTTAGATGTTCAGATCAATACCTCTCATGTCTGTACGGTAAATATAAAGCTGCACAAAACCCCCCTGGATAACCACAAATTGTTGTTTTTGCACTTTGGTTTATGTTCAGATTAAACAAATGAGATGTAACGTGTTGATCAGGGAGCTTTAGAGGAGCTGGGAGGAGGATTCTGCTGCCTTTAAACAGAGCCAGGCTAGCTGTTTCCCCCCGTTTCCAGTCTTTGTGCTAAGCTAAGCTAACCGGCTGCTGTAGTAGCTTCATATTTATTGTACAGACGTGAGAGAGACATCAGTCTGAACATCCGACTCTCAGCAGGAAAGTGAATAAGCGTTTCCAGAAATGCTGAACTCAGTCCGGCTCCACTTCACACACATGATTTATGCTCATGTTTTCCAGACATGTTGTGAACGCAGAGTATCAGGATAAAATGCTTCTATAAGTTAGATGGAAAATAATGCTAATAAATCATCCTCCAATCAACAAGCCTGAACCTGACTGTCAGTCTGTTTCTGTGGAAAACTTTAAACAAACTTTTTAAATGGTTTGACACAAACCATGTCTGAACACAGAGCTGCCCTAAAACAGTGTCTGATGGAACGTGCAGGATCAGTGTTTGATGTTCAGGATCAAACCTCCATATTCTGAGGTTTAATTCACTCCCCCAGTCTGACTAGCGGTGGCCAGTTTACTGACATCACGTTACTGGGTAAGAAAATGAAATGAGGTTCCTCTCGGAGCTTTACATCAGCTGGTTCTCTACAGATCCTGGAGCAGTGTCTGTAGTCTGTCCGTGTGTGGTTACCTTGAAGCTGGAGATGGTGGGTTTGCCGGCCTGCGTGAGCGTGTCATTGACCCAGACCACGATGGTGTCATCGATCACTTTCTGACCGTCGCCCAGGTCCTCCAGGATGTTCAGGGTGTACCTGAGGGAGCAGACGGCATGAGGGGGGGAGGCAACACCTGGTTTCAAAATAAAAGCCTCATCTGCCCAGCAGTTGTTTCTGGGAATTTGGGGGGTTTTAAACAGTCAACAGTAGCAGCACAGCTCTTTGGACGGCATCGGCATCCTGTCTGTCCGTCCATCCACCTCTTTGGTCCAGACTGAAATATCTCAACAACTATTGGATGGATTGTGATGTGACCCAGATCAGACTGAACACTGACAGATGGATTAACCAGTTAAAAAATTATTAATTAATTTAAGCTTTTGCTAAAATCTCCACCTGTCCATCCTGAGCTGGTGAGCTTCCTGTACCGACGGTGTTTGACTGAAACTCCTGCAGCACAGTCAGCTGTCACAACAATCCCACCTTTACTTTAGAGGCGTACAAAGTCACCTGACATCACTTACAAAAATACACGTAGAGCTACTGTTACAGAGAAATGTTTTAGACTTTTGTAAATGGAAGATTTTTTAATACCTTCTGAAGTCTTTGAGGGAACTGAATTCAATTCTTTTTAAGACCTGCAGAGACTTCTAACTGCTGTGAATCCAACCTGGATATAACGGCCGTCCTCTGAGACGGAGCCACCTTAAAACGCACCGACTGTCTGATGCTCTGAAGACAGGTGTGGAGCTAACAAAGGCTGTAACCTGTGAATGACTTGTTGCCTCTTTGAACATGAAGGTTTAAAGACAGTAGAGAGCAGCAGTGAAGTACTGTTACCTCCTCATGAGCTGCCAGAGCAGAGCGAGGGTGAGGGTTCGATTGCCGGCGTTCAGGTCCTGACCTGCGATGCCCACCAGAGAGAATTTGGCCTCCTTCTTTCCCAACTCCACAGCGTAGTTACAGTTCTCCAGCTGCAGCACACAACAGAGTCATGTTTGGATGTGGGACTCAAACTGAACAAATACTTCAACTCTTTTTTCTACACCAACTGCTACAACAGGATACTATGACAATTAGTACGCAGTCTATACTGTATAGAATTAGTACGCAGTACTGAATAGAGGATTTGGGACACACCATCAGTCCTCGTGCTAAACTGTCTTAAGCTTGACTTGGACCTGTTTTGGTGCAGAATGTCAACTGTCTCATCTAACTGAGTAAAATGGAAAACAAGTGTATTTCCTAAAATGTTGGACTATTTGTTTATGTTCTCGTCTATGCAGCATGTTGTATTCTGTCATTTTTAATAATAATTAACTTTTACTTGTATAAACACTTTTCTTAACGGAGTCAGGAAACTCTGGCGCCACCGTGACGACATTGTCGGGTTTAAAATGAAGCATCTCAACATCTGTTGGATGGATTGTGATGAAACACTTTGGTTTATGACCAAATACCTGCAGAACTACAGACATTCCCATCAGCCTCAGCTGCACGCTGTGTTTACATGCTAACATGCTAAACTAAGATGGTGAACATCTGCATGTTAGCATGTAGCTCAAATCTCAGCTGTGTCCAAGTTCAGCCTCAGAGCCGTCAGCTTGGCAGCAGTCGCCTTCAAACAGCAGACGGCTCACTGTGGAACTAAACTCTAAATATCTGATATTGTGTGAAGATTTTCTTCTTCGGTGTTTTCATTTTCTTGACAGAAGCATCGTTTGCATCATGACGGACTTGAACTCTGACCTTCTTCATGTTGCTGCCCAGTTTAGAGTAGGGGGGCTTGTTGACTTTGTCCCAGTCCACTGGTACCTTGATCTTCTCGTACAACTGGAAGATCACCAGGGCGTCATCAAGGTCTCTGTAACACACACACAGTCAACATTACATGACCTTTCCTGCAGCGCCACCAAACTGAGTCCGCCTGCATTATCAGGTGTATCAGGCTGCGTTCTGCTCCACGTTTTTAGAAGCAGGAAGTGTCTAACTGTTGTGGCAGACACATTGAGGATGTAGTAGCTCATATTGATTAACTGGAGAACTCCCAGATGTGGAAGCGGTGAGCGTTCTTACGCGTAGAGGTGGTTGACACGAGGGTTGACCCCCAGCGAGTTCATCCAGTTCCTGAAGGTCCGCTCCTCCCGGGTTTCACCTGGAGGAAAACATCAGTGCTATTGGCCACGTTGCATTGACTTTAGAGACGGTTCCTAACTTCAGCTTCGGCATCAATCAGGTTTATTCTCCACTGAACAACGACTAATGAAAACTGATGGAGTTATCGAAGATGAACCTCGCTGAATGTCTGAATATTGAACTTAAACCTCTGTGCTGTTAGCCTATAATTCTTTTTTGTTTACATTTTGGGACCAATACCATCTGTTCATGTCAGTAAATGTATTAGAGGTTTGCAGAGGTCAGAGGTCACAGGACTGTAAGGTCTCTGTGGACAGACAAACCTTCGATGGAGCTCCAGTCGATGTCCTGGTTCTCCGGTTTCTTCAGAGCGGGGTACTTGTTGAACAGATTGGCAACAAAAGCCAGGTTCAGTTTGGGGTTGCCGCGGACGACGTCTGTCGGCATAACGAACTGTCTGCACCCGAGCCGGTCGGCCTGATCCAGCATGCACTCGGCCCGCTTCAGGTCCTCTTTCTCCTGCAGAGACGGACGAGGACAACGATTCACATCGACCTGCACGTCTTTAAAACACTTTCTCTTTTAAAAAGATTTTTATTAATGTTTTATTTCCAACATGTCTTATCTGTTTTGTTATTATTATCATTATTGTTTTTATCTTATATTATTGTTGGTATTTTATTCCCCTCGTTCGACCACAGAAAGCACTTTGTAACGTTTTGAAAAGTGCTATGTAAATAAAGTTTATTATTATTATTATATTATATACAAAGAATTACAGGAAATAATAAAAAGTAGTCTGCAGATTAATCAATAATGAAAATCATTGTTAGTTGCAGCTCTAATTACATGCTCATATATGTAGAGTTAGTCCCTCCAAATAAGAGCTAAATGACAGTTCAGTCCATTTTATTTATTTAACCTAAAATGTAAAGTCAGTCGTCAGCTACACTTCCAGCTGTCACGTCACTGATACGGTTTATAAGTCAAAACATGAGATCAATAATTAGACTCAGCCGTGTTTCACAAAATGTCAGACTGTTCCTTTGAAGTGTTTGAACGTGGCTGTTAAAGATGTTGATGCGTCTTACTCTGACTCCCGACATGTCGATGGCGATGGGGGGGATCCCCTCCTCGTCTCCTTTGGGGGCCACCTGGTTCAGGAGGTTGTAGTACGCCCGGGAGTCCTGAGACAGAGACAGTTTGGGAAATGATGAACATTTAATCCCAGTGCTGATTTTAGAGTGAATGGAGAATGAATGGTTTTTGGTTTGACTAGAACAGATGATATTATTATTATTATTATTATTATATCAGTAAGTTCTGCTTCCATTAACAGGCAATTGTTGTTTTTTAACCAATAACAACTACTAAAATACAAGAAACGGAGGCTTGACTCTGGATCGTAGCTTTAATTAAAAGTATAAATAGGAGACAGACACACGTCCACACCAAGAATGTTGTGTAGCATGGATGAATCAGGAGACCAGGTTTTACAAACAAAATCAATAAATATCTGACTGGTTGCCATGATGCCTGATATTTTAAAGATTTATTGATATTAATCAATAGTTGAGAGTGGACACAGACGGGAAGTCGGACAGAGAGGCACCGTTAATATTTTTATTAAAGTCAAAAATCACCTGACTGATCAGTCTAAGCCTCGTGTGTGTGTGTGTGTGTGTGTGTGTGTGTGTGAGATCACCTTGATGTCGGAGCTGAAGTTATTGATCTTGCTGCAGCCGGCCTCCTCCAGGTGATAGTTGGCCCAGCGCAGCAGCAGTTCCTCGGGGGAAAGTTTCATCAGATCCTCCAGACTCTCTCCATCACGCAGCAGAGCGATCAGAGCTGCACACACACACACACACACACACACACACACACACACACACACACACACACACACACACACACACACACACACACACACACACACACACACACACACACACACACACACACACCAATATGACACACTGAAGTTTTGACATTTTGGAAAATAACACTTATTCACTTTCTTGACAAGAGTTATATGAGATGATTGATGTCTCTCTCACGTCTGTACAATAAATATGAAGCTACTGCAGCAGCTGGTTAGCTTAGCTTAGCACAAAGACTGGAAACAGGGGGAAACAGCTAGCCTGGCTCTGTTCAAAGGCAACAGAATCCTCCCAGCTCCTCTAAAGCTTCCTGATCAACACGTTACATCTGGTTTGTTTAATCTGTAAAAAAAAAAAAAAAAGTTGTGTTTTTTATGTGGGGTTACGTGAAGGACTATTTCCTGGCTGGGTGCAGTGATTTCCTGGAGTCTCTGCTGGTTGCCTGGCAACCTCAAGGTGACGATACTTCAGTTTTTGTACGTATTAAACAAACCAGATGTAACGTGTTCATCAGGGAGCTTTAGAGGAGCTGGGAGGATTCTGTTGCCTTTGGACAGAGCCAGGCTAGCTGTTTCCCCCTGTTTCCAGTCTTTGTGCTAAGCTAAGCTAACCAGCTGCTGCAGTAGCTTCATATTTACTGAACAGACGTGAGTCAGTCTGAACATCCGACTGTACAAGAAAGCAAATTAGTGTATTTTCCAAAATGTCTGAGGTCGTGTTTGAGGCTGTAGTTAAACTGAGTGCTGTTCTTAATGTTCTGTGTGACATGGGATGGACAAAATATTAGAAACATCTGTGATTCAAAGTTGAATCAGCATTAACACACACACACACACACACACCTTCATTCTTGCTGAGCTCGATGTCGGCGAACAGTCCGATCTTGATGACCTGCCACAGCAGACCCAGGACCAGGTGCTGCCTGCCCTCCTTCAGGTCCTCAGCTCCGATGTTGACCACGTGGCAGCCGATGGCCGACGCCGAGTTCAGAGCCAGGTTCAGGTTCTCCTGTCAGACCGAACGGCACGACACAGGATGTAAACACACCCACACACACTCACAGAGCAGGTGACGTGCAGCGTGATCAAAGTGAGGACTGCAGACACTTCCTGTCTCACCTGGATGGTGAAGGGCGTGAGCTTCTTCTTGTTCATGGTTCTCTCGTCGATGGTGTCGGGGACAGACAGGTTGATCATCTTACTGACAAGCGGCAACATTAGAACAGTCACGACACGTTTACAGAACAAAGCACAACCGAGAACACACTTTAAAGGACCTGTTCCACATTCTGGGAAATACGCTCATTCATTTTGTTGTCGCGAGTAAGATGAGAAGATTTACACCTCTCTCATGTCTGTACAGTAAATATGAAGCTACACCCAGCAGCCGGTTAGCTTAGCTTAGCATAAAGAGCCTGGCTCTGTCCACAGGTGCAAAGATCCTCCACCCAGCTCCTCTGAAGCTCCCTGGTCAACACGTTAGATCTGGTTCGTTCAATCTGCACAAAAAACAAAGTGTAAAAACGACAATTTGTAGTGTTACGGGGGTTTATGTGCTGGACTATTTCTTGGCCGTGTGCGGTGACTTCCTGGACTTGATGTTTTTATCCTTCAGTTTTTGTACCGATTAAACCAGATATAACGTGTTAATCAGGGAGCTTTAGAGGAGCTGGGAGGAGGATTTTGTTACCTTTGGACAGAGCAGGCTAGCTGTCTCCAGTCTTTATGCTAAGCTAAGCTAACAGGCTGTAGCTTTATATTCAGCAGACAGATATGAGAGTTGTAACCATCTTCTCATCTAACTCTCAGCAAGAGAGCGAAAAAGCTGATTTCCAAAATGTCCCCAAACTCTTCCTTTGTTTGGGGGTTTTGAGGTGATCCTGGGTTCTGTTTACTCCTGGAGTAGAACGTACCAGAGAACGATCCCGTCTCCCATAGCGGTGAACAGGTCGTCGCTGTTCGGATCCATCGGCAGAACATGTTTACAGTCTGCATCCTTCTCCAGAGCTTTGTTGATCCAGTTCACAAAGGCCACCTTCTCCTCCTCTGCAGACCAGATCAGAGAGCAGCAGAGAGGATCTACGTCAACACTTCTCCACCTTTCTGTCTCCAACCTCCCAAAACTACTCACAAACCCCCACATACAGGTGCAAATATGGAAACTGGAACTCAAAAGAAGTGATTTTCTCTCTCCAGCCTGTTTGACAGCAAGTCTTTAAACTCTGGGATGTTTTTGTCACTTTTCACTGCTCTTACTTCAAACCAGAGATAGATAGATTTGATCATACTGGTGACTTTATTAAATCAACACTTTGACATTTTGGGAAATACAATTATTTTGTCAATTAATCATTTAGTCACTTAGTCTCCAACATGTCAGAATATAATGAAAAACGTCCATCACATTTTGTCACAGTGACGCCTTCAGATGTGTTGTTTTGTCCGACCAGCTGTCCAAATTCAGTTTACCAACTACTGACTTCAAAATATGAATTCAATAGATAATCAGAGTTGTTGCAGATTCATTTTCTGTTGATTGAATGATGGTTTCAGCTCTGGTCTAATAAAGTCTGATATAGTTCTAATTTACTCTGATCTGATCTGATCAATATCAATATGGTTCTAATCCAATCTGTGTGTGTGTGTGTGTGTGTGTGTGTGTGTGTGTGTGTGTGTGTACAGACCTGAGTAGGAGTGCTGAGTGCCGGACTGCTCGGAGGTTCCGGCCACGTTACGGATCCCCTCCTTTTTATTGATCGCCTTCCTGAAGGTCTTTGCCACCTCGGAGCTCTTCAGCCCGTGAACGATCTGCAGGTGGACGCACGGGAGTAAAGATTATAATTAATAATATAATTCTGCCAACGACAGCTCAGAGAGGGGAAGAGGATGGACTTTGACAGCAGACGTCCAAACAGTACGATGTGCACTAAATGTAGGAGACATTCTGTCTCTGCTTCAGATGAAGAATCTCTGCAGCACAGTATTTTATTCACAGTCAGCTGATCAGACATCACAGCTCTGTTTTCGTGGCGGATCAACAGATAATGATTTAGCCCGTCTGCAGTGGTGGAAAGTACATTAGTGAAGTTATCAGGTACTTGTACTTTACTTGAGTATTTCACATTTGATGCAACATTGTACAACAGAAATATATTGTACTTTTTTACTCCACAACGTTTATTTTACAAGTATAGCTACTGGATATTTACATATTAAAATGACATGATGAGCTCTGAAAATGAAATGTTCTGTTAGACATTAAACAGTTTTTAAGCTCTGACAGAAATCAGTGTGTAGCTGTGTTAAAACCAAATCTGTCCAACCAGCAGATGAATTTAAATCAGCCTAGAAAAATGAGACAATGACTAAAGAGAGATGATTTGGGCCTCTGGAGCAGCTCTGCCTGAACCCAAACCTTCAACCTGCCCGTGTTCTGTTGACACTGTGTGACCTTTGACCCGTGAGCTCACCTGAGTAAACTCATCAAAGGTGAGCTGGTCGCTGGTCTGGGTCAGCTCCTGGACGATCTCTCGGACCCTGTAGCCCGGCAGTGCCAGGTTAGCGGCCCTGAAAAGCTCGGTGAGCTCGGCCTTGCTGATGAACCCGTTGTTGTCCACATCTGGAAAAGATGGAGAGGTCAGAGGTCAAACACGGGAAAATAGAGCGCGTAACTTTAATCCCATTTTCATACAGGAGACCTGCGGATGTTGAGCTTTACACACACATTAAATACACTTTTAACCTGGTTAACCCTCCGTCCTCAGTGTTCGACCTGCTCATGTCATGTGATCCGTCAGTCTGAAGCTGCTCTGTGCTTTAAATAGTTTTAAATGATTCTGTTTAGAATAGTTCTTGTTTAACCTTTATTACTCTGATCGAACTATAAAGAGGACAGACCGGGAGAAAGCGGGGTCCAGGGACGGATCTGAATCCAGGACCATTTCTCTGATCAGAATAATGGATCATTAAAGGCTAAAAGGACCATTTTAAGATCAGTAATATTATAACTGAACAGTTAAGTCGGGCCTGATGTTTCTGATCCTGGACCAGTCCCTTGCTGACAGGAAGTGACACCACCACTGCAGGTTCCCTTACCGATCTTGGCGAAAGCTTCTCTAAGTTCGTCCTGCTCCTCCGGGGAGATGGGTGCGGGGGCGGCCATGTTGAATCAGCAGTGGAACCTGAAACTGACACAGAATAAAAAAACAACATCCTTAAATGAAAAGTCCAAACCTTCAGGACCGACCCCCGGACACGAAAGGAGGAACTTGAGAGCTTTTGTACTGTGATGCAAACGGCTCACAGTTCTCACTTCTGCCAGCCTCCAACTTCCTGCTTCTGCTGCACTTCCTGTCTGACAGAGAAGGCTTTCTTTGTCAGACAGGAGACCTGACCCTGAGACCTGAGACCTGAGACCTGAGACCCAGCCCTGAGACCTGAGACTGTCTGTCTGTCTGTCTGTGTGTGTCTGTCTGTCTGTCTGTCTGTCTGTCTGTCTGTCTGTCTGTCTGTGTCTGTACCTGTCTGTCTGTCTGTCTGTACCTGTCTGTCTGTCTGTCTGTACCTGTCTGTCTGTCTACCTGTGTCTGTCTGTGTGTGTCTGTCTGTCTGTCTGTCTGTCCTGTCTGTGTGTGTCTGTCTGTGTCTGTCTGTCTGTGTGTGTGTGTCTGTCCTGTCTGTCTGTCTGTCTGTGTCTGTCTGTCCTGTCTGTCTGTCTGTCCTGTCTGTCTGTGTGTGTCTGTCCTGTCTGTCTGTCTGTGTCTGTCTGTCTGTCCTGTCTGTGTGTGTGTCTGTCTGTCTGTCTCTGTGTGTGTGTGTCTGTCCTGTCTGTGTGTGTGTGTCTGTCCTGTCTGTGTGTGTGTGTCTGTCTGTCCTGTCTGTCTGTCTGTCTGCCTGTCTGTCCTGTCTGTCTGTCCTGCCTGTCCTGTCTGTCTGTCCTGTCTGTCCTGTCTGTCCTGTCTGTCTGTCCTGCCTGTCCTGTCTGTCTGTCCTGTCTGTCCTGTCTGTCTGTCCTGTCTGTCCTGTCTGCCTGTCCTGTCTGCCTGTCCTGTCTGTCTGTCTGTCCTGTCTGTCCTGTCTGCCTGTCTGTCTGTCCTGCCTGTCCTGTCTGTCTGTCCTGTCCTGTCCTGTCTGTCTGTCCTGTCTGTCCTGTCTGTCTGTCCTGTCTGTCCTGTCTGTCTGTCCTGTCCTGTCTGTCCTGTC
>SEMN01000747.1:0-218179 GCA_005408345.1 Macquaria australasica
TTTTGTCTACCTTGCAAACTCCTGCTTAATGTACAAAATTACCCACAATCTTGCTGCTCCCCCACTGACAGAGTTTGCTTCACTATGCTCAGATAACATCAGGCAAACCTTTGGAACACAATACCCAGCGCTATCAGACAATGTTCCACCTTGAAATCATGGCTGAAATATAACCAATCATGTGTCCATTAACTACAAAATACTAAACATAGAGTATTCCATTTCATTTTTTGTATGATGTTGTGTTTGATGTGAATGTTTTAAATGGAAAGTGCTTTTAGTTTTGTATGATGTAGTGTTTATTAATTGTACCCCAGTCTGAATTATAACATTTGATGCTATAATTCTTTTGTAGATTTGTTGGCCCAGGGACTGCTGATGAAATGAAGAAGGGGAAGCAGGGTTGTAGAGGGCAGCCCAAAGGATGTTTTGTTAGTGCTTGGCGAAGTGGGCAGAGCCAAAGAAAGGGAGGAACTTTTCTGGATTAGTTAAGAAGTCAGCAGAATGAAGCATAGTTAAAATACCAACTCCATTTGACTTTTTAATGGTGACTCATATTAAAATGACAACTCTGTAAACCCTGTTTTAAATATACACTTGATGGCTTAATACATGCTACCATGCCAAAAGACTGAGGCTAAAGCTGCATGTCCCAGGTTAAAAGTCAGCATCCTCACCAGCTGATGATCCAAGTAGAAGACATGGAAATAAAGAAACAGCATTGTTCTTGCAGTGTGGAGCTGGTACATTTTAGTATTGGCAGTATTTAGTTATCAGTTAGTATGATGATGAGAAAGAAAAACAAGATTAGATTATTATTTAATTCCAATACAATCCTGTTTGGATACTCAGTTTACATACTTGGACAACCAAGACAGAGATTGGTTATGTTTTATTGGTTGTAGTCACAGCTGTGACTAGTAAGAAAATACTACACAGTTGATGTGTTAACATGAACCAAGCTTATTAAAAAAAAAAGACTAAAACCATTCAATGTCTTAAAAAAGACACCACCCTCCAAACTTATATATAGAGAGTATACAGAGTATGGCTCTAAATACAGCTTGTGCACAAAGCCTCAACATGTGGAGAAATCCAAACACAGGCCTGCTGTGCCTAGTTATGGTTGCTTAGTTGGTTTTAATAACTGTATGGGTCGGAGTAGATTATTAATAACATGTCCATTTGTCAGCAATCAAAATTTAAGTTTAGCATATTCATGATTCAGTATATATGTTCTTTGAATTTAAAAAGGTTCTATTGGCACAATCTTTCTCAAGCATGAAAACTTCTCAAAGTTTTCCTGCTACTTTGTCACTACTATACCACTATGATAGAACACTGTGGTTATCTAAAGATAATGCACAACATCTGACCATTCAGAATCAAGTATTCTCCATTGCTATAACACAGTGTAAAATAAAGTGTTGCAGAACTTTGAAAACTAAAGACATGAACTTTGAGTAACTTTAAGTAAACGTCCTCAATTATTCATATAGGACCTGTGGCCATGCACTCTCTAGCAATACAGAGATTTAGCTGACACTTCAATCAAGCAAAAACAGACAAACAAGCCTGAAGACGCTTTTGTATTCATATAAATATTCAAGTACTTTGCCACCAAGGACTCTGCTGCTAAACCTTGTCATCCACTATAATCCGAGTGACATATCAGAAGAAAAGGAGGTAAATTTGCAGGGGGGGGTGTGTGTATGAACAAACAGAAGAGTTGAGGAGGTGGTTATGTAGGTAAACAGTAACAAAAAACAAAACAAAAAAAAATGAGGACAATGATGACAAAGAACAAGAAAGAGGACTTGACTGTCAATTAGAGACCAGGAGCAGCAGATGCAGGCAGATTTAAGTGCAAAGACAGCAAGCATAAGATGATGAGATGAGGTGAGGGATAAACAGGGAGGGCACCAACGTGCACTGAGGAGAAAATGAAGGAAAACAGACAGAGATTTGGCATTGGCAGTACAGTCCATCTCACTGTTGTTTACCTATTGATTAAAAATCACTTATCAATGCATGACAGCACAGACGTCAAAGAGTGGTTATATATATGCACTGCTATATATGATGACATTACTTATTTGATTTGGCCAAACTATGGGTGCATCATACAAGATGTACATGTTTTACCTTGTGCAGTTTAATATCATTGTATTTCACAAGGAACTAATTTTTCAATATTTTCTATGTTAGATAGAAGAAGATCAGGCTCCAAGGCTACAATGGTTTCACAGAGCTAGTCTAGTCTAGTCATTAATCATCCTCACAAAACAGCATCCAGCAGCTCAAAGCACTCCCCAGCCACCCAGCAGAGCATCACACACATACAGACACAGACACACACACACACACACACACACACACACACACACACACACACACACACACACACACACACACACGCATGAGTGGTTACATACAGTGTGTACTGCACACTGACATGACCAGCTGCCAAGACACAGCCATGTTTCCTCTATTGTTCTTATTCTTCACCTCCCAGTCTTTGCCAGGGTTTGACTTATGGCTTTTTGAAGGCTGACAGCAGTCATCAATATTTCTGGAGTGAAGTTGCCAACAGACAATATTTTGTATTCAATATGTTTACAGTCAAAACCAGAGAACAACAGCAAAATGTATCACTCCTCCATGTTTTATCAAGAAAGGGATCCTGTGGTGCTGAGGCCATGTGTTTAAAAAAAAATGCCACTAGCCCAATCAGCACTAAGATGCATTAACCCTTTCTTAAAATCAGATATGACCTATGCTAAGATAGACACAGCTGATCCTGTGACTATCCCTGTACTTTATTAAATCACTCCATTTAAAAAAATATGTTACCAGCAAAATCTAACTCCCAGCACATCACCTGTTAACATCTAGTTAGTTGTTTGTTTTCTATATGACCTTTGGAGGATTTGCAATCATCTCCCAGCCTAGTGAAACAGTATTTTCACTAGGAAAAAAGCTGTCAGCTGGCTCCACAACCTCCCACTCTCAGGCTGAGTGCATAAAACCTTAGAGAATACTAACATATTAGCTAGTAAATGTTGAATGCACAACAAAACCAAGATAAAATACAGTTTAAAATGATTTAAAAAGTGTAAGCCCTGCAATAACAAACAAAAACATATTTTATTATGTCAGTTCATTTACATTGAATTAGGCTGAGAACTTAAATCTCACTCCCTGAGGGTTTTAGACATTTCTTCCTTAAAAACTAAGACAGGGTTAATGTGCCACATCTTATATTGCCACTGGAATTGGTTTCTACACATTTACCTGGTTTGCTCTGATCTCTTTCTGTCTGCTAGGCAACAACGACAAGTCTCTCTCTCTTTAATGTATTTCTTTCTACATTCTTTAAATATTAAGGATCTTTATAACAAGAACAATCTTAGTTCATTTTTACACTTAACCTTAAAATTGATTCAAAGCGTTTTGCATATAAATCTGTTTGTTAGTATCTATTTCTTCATGCGTATCTTTTTAACTCATGAGGACTCTTTTGAACATCAATAACTTTCCTTAGGATGACATTATCTGTAATAATCTGTGCTCTAAATTCTAGAAAAGAAATAACATACAATAATAGAAAAACTTTACAATATAACACAGTATGATACAACAATATCACAAATTATGGCCTGCAAAATTACCATAGAATTCCCTCTACATCTCTATGACAGTCTCACCAAAAATGTAGCCCTATAATCATCAAACAGGTCAGATTTGTCACTTTATTAGAAACCATCATATTGTACAATTGTTCATGTTATGGTATCCACCCAACATCCCACAGGGTTATCTAACATTGACCTGTTATTTGAAAAACATGCTCTATTATTTAATGATCTAATATAACTTACTGACTCAAAGATTATCAGACAGTCCAGTAGCCACTAATAATGAGTGACCATGACTTTATTACTTTTATTGCTGCACACAAGGTCAGTCTCACTTCTAGTGCCTATTAATGGTGGACTTTTATGAGGTGACCTGAGTGAACTGTGAATTAGCCCTCAAACCTTTCATGCCTCAGTGAAGCCAAGAGTGACATTTACAGTACTGTATATTATAAGTGTATCTGTCATCTGGCCAACAAGGAATAACCAGAGAAAATGGAGATGAAATGCTCAGTTTTATGCATTATTATCTTATGGCTGGCCACAAGTTTATTGTTTTGTGTTATGTGTCTGTTGTGTTTATTGCAGAACTAGTTTACTGTAAGTGCTTGACTTAGCCTAATATTGCAAAAAGGCTGCCATTTTTATTAGGTGCTTTTTAAAACCTATATTCCTGAAATGGCTGTAGTAGCTTTAATTGGTCAGTGTATTCCCATAAAGCTGCCTCTGTTGTGGCTAGTTGTAGTCACACTGGAAGAAAGCTTTTACAGCCATGCTAGCAGCATAGCTCTATGGATGTCAGTTAGTCCATCTTTTCACCACTTTGGTCCAGACTACAATATCTCAACAACTACTGGATGGATTGCTATGACATTTTGTACAGACATTTACGGTCCACAGACGTTGAACCCCCATGACTTTGGTGACCCCCTTCATTTTCCTAACAACCACTGGATGGATTGCAATTACATTTTATACAGACATTTATGCCCCCCTCAGGATGAAGTGTATTAACTTTGATGATCTCTTAACCTTTTCTTTTCATAACTAATGGCATTCCCTTCAGCCTCAGCTGTACTCGCTAATAAGCAAATGTTAGCATGCTAACATGCTAAACTAAGATGATGAACATGGTCAATGTTATACATGCTAAACATCAACATGTTAGCATTGTCATTATTAAGCTGTGCCCAAGTACTGCCTCACAAAACCGCTTGTATTAGTGTAGACTGTTAGGGCTATATGTTGGTGTCAGCGCACAGTGCCAAACGCAGCGTCGCACCAGCGAACTGGTATTTTCCTGGGGCGCGCTGAGGATATTTCCTTGACTGTGCCAGTTTGGTATCTCGCTGTGCGCCAGTGGGAGGAGAAGTGTGGTAGAGGGCTTGGTGATGCCAATCCAGTGGCGCACTGCAATTTCAGGACCAGCCGTTCCTGCCAATCCTCCCCCGGTGTCTCGCCCCAAAACACCAGGCAACGCTGCACGTGTCATTTTCTTTTAACTAGTCTGGCCAAAATGTCCCTGGAGTTCCGAATTTTTAATTATAATACAGGGACACTTGTGGCTGTGATGAGCAACACAATGAGATTTTGTAGTGCTATTCCCAGAAACAAAAGATTGTTAGTTTTAAAAAGCTTTGCAGCATAAATCAACTTTATGCTGCAAGTATTTCTTTCAAAGATTGCCAGCAATTATTTTTGCATGTAAAAGAGACACATCTAGCTGAATTTATGGAACTACAGTGGTATTCAGCTGCAGATGGTTATTGTACGGATCATTGTGTTGACATATAAAATTGTGCACTATTAAGCACAGAAAACATGATGACAGTAGGATCTTCAACATGTCCAGAAACTTGAATTTAACTTTAAAAGAGTCATCATCTGATCTTGGCAGGATATTTGAGCTGCTGTATTCATGAATGAAACTCTGCACGTCCCTGTCGACAATCAGCTTCCTCTGAGCAAAACTCTCTACAGTATTACCAAACTGTCAGCGCATCATGACGGGGAAGCCCTGTGTTTAAAGAGGGTGAAAGTAGTGAATGTGATTGGACATGATTGTCACAGCCTCTAACACACCCACCTATAATATATGAAAATGTATTCTTTCTGATACACTCCACCTCATATCCAAGTCCACCCACTGGGCGAACCTGGCCACGAACTTACACACTGGGCAGGGCCCACTTTACTGTGATCTTCGCCGCCTGGTTCAGAAAAATAGAGTCCTTGGTCTTGCTTTCTCATTTCTTTTCTTTACTCAAATTTGCTCCTAGAACCACTCAGAAAACCTGTAGAAAATTCCAATGACTCAAAATGAAACATATATTTTACAAAATAAGATTGGTAGAGTTGCCCGTTTGTTGGACTTCCACATTGTCAGTAAGCACATTTGTTGAAATTGTAGATAATATGTATGTTACCAATAGTATTAGTTAAGTTTTGGTAGTAAACATTTTAAGTTTAAGTGATAAAACCTATTCTCTTGTCACTTGTCAAGGAAATTATGTTTGTAAGAGTTCCATCAGAAATGGCCAGTCACTGCTATTGTTTGTGTTAAGCTGGACAACCTTGTTTGCTCACAACTGGCATGCTGTACAAAGGTAGAGTTAACTTTCAAATCATGGATCACTCAGTAAAAACATGCAAAGTCCACAGTGCATCTACAAAGTGTAAACAGTAATGGTAATGAATTCCTCCCCGTGGAAGATATGATTCTTGCTCTTCACAGCAGACAGGTATCCTGCCAATTACACACCCAATTGAATCCCTTCTCTGTTTGTTAATCTGTAATCAACATGTTCTTTTTACTTTGACTACTACACACTCCACCATTAACTTTGTCCTCATCAACCTTTTTGTGTGATTGCGGGAAAGACGTAGGGGGTTGATGAGGGAGTGAAAGTGACTGGATAAGTTAATATGGGAAATATGGTTAAGATTGAGTTAGTAAATTATGTCAGGGAGAGTTACCCGCTGTCATAAGATTCGAATCACTTCCTGTGGCCTTGCCAGGAATATTAGGTTGCGTTGCTGCCTGCTTTAAATATATTTTTTAAAAGGAACCTTCTTTGGTCTCTGTCCTCTTGTCCTTTTGCCTTGCATTCTTTTTCTACCAATGTTACCAATTTTAGATTAATTAGTAGGTCTTATTCTGAGGATATTCTAAATGACTTGTTTTATATACATTTTTCCTACACCTGAATAACATTTCTGTAAAATCACAGCACTTGTAATTTGATGGAGGATATTTTGCTGCTCTTTGCACCCCTGCATGCAAAACTAGTTGGACTCTAGCAGAGGAACGATTCTGTTTAGTGTTAAGTGGTTCTTTTTTAGCCACTGCCAAGAATTCACAGCAACTCCATACACTGTAGCTGACTGTCCGCACCGTAAACGAATCTCCACTCTGCTGAGAGTATAGCCTTGGTCTCTTGATCTAATTTCTTTTGCCAGCCTCATGATGGCTGATTCCATTTGCTGTGCTGCAGCAGTATGAGACTGTGTGTGAGAGAATGTGAGGAACTCCCCGGAGGGATACCACAGGTGAGAATCTGGCACAAAAAAATTAAAAGATTGTCAGTGGCAGTGGCAGAAATCAATCTGTTATAAATACAGTCTAGATAAATAGCATGAGAGGTAATCAACTCCCTCAATAGCATCAGCTGGAACTGCAGAGAGGCAACAAATGGACACAAATAATCTAATTATAAGTAGCCATTATCATTGTTTTGCCACTCTAGCGCAACATATGAAAGTGGGACTATATGAATTTACTCTCAGCTGCCTATGTCTTAAGTAGCACCTTCGCCCCACAGCTCTTAGTCATAACAGGAGAATGGAGATATAAGATATCCACTAATTGTCAATTAAGTTGTTTTCACAGCGCTGAAGCCTTGCTTAGATTAACTGTTATTCATAGCCGTTATCAGAGAGGCTAAATAAATGTGTTAGGAGTTTATCCTGTATCTACTTCTATTTTTAAACTTGGATTAGCAGGATAAAATTAGCATTGTGTGATATTAAAACTTACCAAAAACAAAGCCCTCTTAATAAATTCAGAAACAAATCCAGGTGCCAGTGATGCCAACAAAGCTATATCTCATATCACAGTAATGCTGCCGTCCCGCCTGCCACAAGACAGAGACCTAAACAGATGCTATCTATCCAGTCATCTATCAACCTGTCCAAACAAAAACCCACCAGGGTATTGGAGGCAAGTGAAGTGGAATGCGCACTTCACTACTGTAACTGATGATCATACTGCTTAAATGAGTTAACATTTTAGCTCTAATGGCAGAAGAAGATGAACTTGCATGTGCAGCCAGCTCTGTAACCAGACTGATGCAGACATCTAAGACAGCAATGACAAATGGTAACACCCCTAAACGCAGCAGCAATCCTGGCAGCTATAATCCTGAGACCAAAAAGGTTCCAGTAAGATACTGACAATGAGATGCTGCATACTATGGAGGGAAAGAGAGAGGGAAGAAAGACAGCAAAAGAAAAGGCCATCTTTTCTCTCAGATGTGACTGTGATGAAAGGCGTGTAGGGAGATTAATTTCCTAGAGGCGTAACACCTTCTTGCCTTTTTTGACCCCAGCAAGGAGAAGATTGAATAGATAATTCTGCAGGAGCCTGGCACATTCTGCCACAGACAGTCTCTGAATGAGCTACAGCATTATCTTGTTCACACCCTCGTGCTTCTTCTCTAGGGTGTGCTTCAATGACTTTTCTGACTGAAGAAAACGACATGTCAGTCATAGGCACCATGGAGGATGATAATGAAACAGTCATCAAACATTATCGGTGGAGTAAAGCCAGTGGACAGCTCCAGGACACACTGAATGGCACATGCATACACAAGCAGAATACTAAGCAGCTGTGACTAATGTAAAGTTATTTCTCGGTATGCTGAAATAGAGTCAGGTTGAGGATGTCTCAAGCTATGATGGGTATCTTTGTCAGTAGAGACGTGTCCACACTCAACACCAGAATGGCATTGGAGCAAATAGGGTAAATCAATGTAGCCAAAATTAAAACATAGGATGATAAAACTGGTGTATTTCAGAACATTTTAAGCACCCTCATCTTAAGCATAACTCTTTTGGGATAAGTTTTACCCGAGGAGGCCCTGTAATTGGAATTTTTACTTATTATGTTGGTAATTCTAGTGGAGCAGTCTGCCGGGATAAGAACCCTCCTATAATTGAAGCCCAAATCCAATCTGTGTCATCAACATGCACATGTCTTGGCAACTTCTCAGTGTAAGTGTTTGTAAAGTAAGTGCATGCTCATTAGTATTGCATAAGAAACTCTCAACAGTTTTCAAATCTTGGAAAAGGACATTGGTGCCATATTAATGTCACAGAATCTGCAGGCATTTTACAAAATGATGCTGCAAAGTTGGTTCACCTGATTATTTCTTGCTCTTTAGTAACCTCTGAATTTTCCTTTCCTTCTAATTATGCTCCGCTGTGGTGTCAGCGCGTTAGGATGTTGGAGCTGCGGAGGAAGACTCTCCACTTCAGCCTCCATTATGATGTAAAAGCAGAAGAGTGTGCAGAAAATAAGATTAATGCATAATTTAAGGATGTATGTGTTCGCATTGGTTTGGAATCAGCAGGGCAATATACAATAATTGCAATTATAGGATCTACGTGGGTGAAACCATCAGAATACTGCTTTAAACTCTTAGATGCCATCACATTAGTATGTTCGGTGCATGCCACAAGGTTCTTTGAAGTTATATTGCAATTTATTTGCTCTAACTACTTTCTTTAGACTTATTTCCTATACCTTCCCTTAAGTTAGTGATGTTCTGCTTCTTAGAATGCTTTTCAGCAAATTCGAGAGAATATGCCTAAACTTGTTGCTTCAAATAAAAGCAGGATATATGTGCTGTTAATATACGGTAGTTAACTGGCTAACTAGTTTGCGGACTCTTTCATGTTGTCTGAGGCAACTGCTGATGAAGAAATTGGTCACATTTCCTCTTGTACATTGGTGTACAAGAGGATAAGAACAGTTTGGGCAGCTAACTTTATAGCTGCTCCATCCTGCTCTACTGGATTTGGGGAAGTTTACACTCCAGCAACACAGCCAATGTTACCCAAGATGGCGTTTGGCAATGTAACATAATCTCTTGTAACATTAAATATGAAAACATACTGCTTTAAAATATGCACAAGTATGTAAGGTAAGCACCCAGGATTATGTTAGGATGAAACAGCAGTCTGAGCTTACACTGTTCAATATCATACTTATAATACTAGGACGATGGTGGTAACCTTTTGACTGGGATATGCAGCTTTAGCCTCAGTGTTGTAGCACAATATAATGTAGGTAGTAGACATCCAGTGCGTTACAGAGACTCCTTTTACAAGATTCTCGTTTCTCTCCCTCAATGGTCGCCATCTTGGCTACATAGCAGAATGGAAGGGACCACCAACATATGAAAATGGTGGCCGCAATTGCCATTTTTACAGTTAACACCACACTAAAAGTAAAAGCATGCTCATTTTCATTCATTTTTAATAAAAATCAATTGAAGTCAAGTGAGCAAACAAGCGACAATCGTGGTCAAATGTTGCTGATAATGCTTTGCCCGGTAGCAATTCGCCATTAAAAAGTTGAAGAAGAAAAAGCACTCAAATGTTGCAATCGTCAATTCTGGTAAGTGTACAACAGCCGTGTTCGATTTGAGACAACACTACCCTGTCAAAATTCCCACACTACGCAAGTAAGTACACAGTGTACTGCATGGAAGTGTACTAATGGAAGTATGGCTAAAGCTGATCAAATCTGCCAACCAAAGTTGCCATTTCAGCTAGAAAAATTGACGGTTGCCGGCTATATAATGAGAAATCAAGGCCCAATTGTTTCAAAAATGTACACAAATTTTGTCTTACCAACAGTAACTAAGGGGGACTGTTTTTTTAGTTAACAGTCAGTTGGCCAGTCCCACACAAGAAAGGAAGATTTCTTTTTTTAAATAAACCAAAATACAAAATAGACAAATTGCCAGTAGTTACAAAATAAATTTGTGTTTTATGGTATACTTTAAGTTTTAGGTAACTTATACCAAATTCAAACTAAACTCTGCTCTAGTACTTCAACATCAGTCTAAATCTGCCTCTCTGTTTAAAGCTACTTAATAAGTTATATTACATTTTATCTTCGCGAGTAAGAAATTAACAAGCATAGCCCATAATAATTTCTCTGGTTGACTGAGTACAGCGTAAATTTATTGAGACCACAAATGTCTTTCATTCCTCTCAAGTCCAGCCTTTTCAGCTCTCATCCAGTGATATGCGTCTGATATGGAGATCGCTTGGGCTGTAATTGGAGTAATCATAAGGGGAACAGAGGGAGAGGGCCGTAACTGTGCCCCTGGTAGTTTCAACATCATGTCTCAACTCCTGTAATTATGCTTGGACTATTATTAACTGAGATGCATTCACCCAGAGGAGTGAAAAAGAGCTCAAAACAAGGGAAAGTCACTTTAAAGAGTCATAATCATCATATATAAAAAGGCAGCGATTTAAAGCATTTCATAATAATACATATTAATATTACCTCTTTTTGGAATGAATAATATGGACTAGAAGCCAGAAAAGGGCAAAACAGCACAATGCAACAGGAAATTGTTCAGAAGGAACTGGTAGTTATCTGTCCATGTCAGTACTTAGACATCTTATTACTAATCAACAGGATGAATTAACTTGCCTGACAAACATAAGCTCAATTGATTTATTCACAGAATGTGCCTGCCCCACATACCTAACAACGGACACGTCCTAAACCATATATTCAAAGAAAGTGACAGAAAACTCATTATAACCTCACACAGGCTCAAACAGTCTAGCATCTCTCTAAGTCCGAGAAGAAAGCGCCATAGATTTACCCTGCTGCTGGTATAAACACTTCACATCTATCATCAGTGGACTTACTTTCTTTATTTCCAGCCCATCAGCTCTGACAACCCCCTGCCTGCCTCAAACATGAAACATGCAGCGTCACAACTAATGACTTTGCTGGCTAGCTGTTTGCTTTGTTTGTGTTGACACATATATAGTTAGAGGGTGTCATCTTTAATTTGGCCCCTGGTGGAAACGGTGATGTGAAATATGAGAACCTCCAGCGTTTTTTTTTCTTTTTTTTTCATTGCTAAGTGGTTGTGTGCATGTGTAGGTGTGTGTTCTGTTCACAGCACCTCTCATCTTTTAATATGGCATCCGTGCCAGACACATTTTCCTACCACCAAGCTGTATCATCTACATAAACTCTAATGGAAGCTGTAAAAGGATTTCAAACAGGCAAGAAACCACATCAGCTCCTTGAGCTCTACAATACACAATGACTTCAAAGAAAGCCTTTCGGTGTGTCATGTGATTAATGATCAACAGGACGTCATATCAATGAGATGATGGAACATTTTCTCTGCAGGATTTCCCCAACCTTTGCAGGTGTGATCACATTTCAGATCATGTGTTTCGTGTGGGATCAAAAGCTTGATCACGCATGATCAAAACCTGAAACACTTCAAAAGCTGAGGCTGAAAACTGTAAATCGGCAAAACTGGCATTTACATTACAAGTGGATTAGACTTTGTGCGTGAGTGTGATGGCATGTGGGTGGGTGTGTGTATGCTTGCCTGCCACCTACTCATGCAGCCACCTACTCACAGTGGCTAACGCAGAGGGCAAGTGCCTACACAAAGCTCCATTCCACTGGTGTTGTGACTAAATCCCCAAGAGAAACTGCTCATAAAAGTCCACATTATGCACAGTATACTCTAGTTTTGTTCAACGCAGCCATGCACATCGTTTGTTGTTTATCCACCAAGGTGCAAACATATTAAGAAGAATTCAGGTTTATGATGTACTCGAAGAAAAGGCACAATAGTTTTTTGCACTTGTTTTACTGACCAGATTACTACATATGCCAGGGAACAACATGGCACTATTAGGCGCACGTCCCACCAACAAATTGGTAGTTTTAGCTGAAATAGTCCTTCTATCTACTGCCCTTTTCATCTTTAAAAAACATGTTCATTTACAAATGTTAAGTCATGACTGCTAATAACTGTAATTACCTTTCAGATTTAGCTAGAATGAACATACTCATTTGGAGATATGTATTTTGTAGGTGTGATACTGTAGGTACTGTGATACTTGAGGTACTGTGATACTGTAGGTACTGTGATACTTGAGGTACTGTGCTGCACTGACATGCAAACAAAATCATAGCCTGCTTAATACTGGCGTTATCAGATCATAAAATATAGTTATAGTTATAATGAAAGGCAATGTTGAAAAAACATGAATTATGACTTACATAAAATCTATGTGATTCAACCTAAAATCTCAAAATGGATTTTTAGACAACATTACAGCCATTAGGTGTGATGACTAAGGAGAGATATGTCTATTGAATTCTAAGTGGGCAATTGAATGCTGGCTCTGGTATGATGTCAGACTCCTGAAGTCTATTAAGTCTCTCTTTCTCCTCCAATCAATATGTCCTCCAGGTGCAGAATATAATGTGTAATCATAAAACACAAATTCCAGTCATCATTTTGATCATGATGAAAGTAACACAGTGCCATTAGCATCCACTGTGTAATTACCCGGCTGGCACAGACCATAAGGGAAAACTACACTATGCAAATATTTCATTTTCTCACAAAGGCTCCTTAGGGATCCGTTGTGTACACTGCAGAGGTAATATCTGCCAAACCGGATCATGCCACACCACGACAAAGGGAAATCCATTCCATCAGCCCTAGCTTTAGCCAGTTTATCCAGCATAGATCTGGGTTGTAATAGGTTATTTTAAAGTTGCTAAACTGAACCTGTGGGAAAAAACAAAAGGCCGCAGTAACACATAAACTTAAATGCCAAGAGGTAGAGGCTGCCACTGCGTACTAAAATGAATAAAGCCTTGTGTACCAGGTCTGACAGCCTGAGAGTGACAGCTTAATAATTTCCAGCTTAGTGTAATACCATAAAAGGTTTGCCTTTCCAGACCATTTTTAAACACTGAAACAGAAAGGCCTTTGGGGCCGTGCCGGCAATTTGCATGCAGCTCCTGCTCCAGCAACATCTTATATTCCTCAATGGCAGTGGTGTATTCATTGATTTAATCACAAACAGATGAAAGATAGAAACTGAATTGAATGATAGTCTTCAGAGGTAACCAGGGGTAACACTGCAGAAACATATTTCTAAAATCTAAAAAGAATGACACAGATATCCAGAGCTCACTGTTAAAACAATAACAAAAACCTGTAGACCAGGAATGCTTAGGGCTGCGATGATTATTTTCATTCTTGGTTAATCCATCAAGTACTTTTTCACTGAACTGCTCAACCTTTAAGGTGGTAAAAATAACCAAACTGAAGGCATCATATTTTTTTCTGTATAACCACCAGTAAAAAAAAAAAATCTATTTGAAATGATATGAAACAGAAACAGCAGCACGTCCTCACATTTGAGGAGCTGTACTGTAACTAGGAGACATTCTACTTGAAAAACACATATATGCAAACATAAATCACGAACTGATTAACAAAACTGCCATCATTTCATTTACTGTCTATGGACTAATTGATTAATCGCCTATCTGAACCCTTTGAATAAAGCACTATCTGCCATTGAGTGTTCAATGCATCATTATGCTCTGCTTCAAAAGGTTCAGAAAACTGCGTATGAAATGATTGGTAACGTTTTCTCCCTTTGTGTGTGCTGCTGCATAGTCAGCCCTTGCACAGCCTTGTGTAGTGAAGTTTCAGCACCCAGAGAGTGGACAGCACCTTCACCACCAGAAGACCCTGAGCCCTGAGCCACACATTGATTTACCCATAAATCATAAGGGACTTGGAGCAGAGTTGTCAGCTTTAGTCACGGTTTTTCCATCTTTCACAAAACTACAAATCACTGCCCATGCAATTCAATTTCCCTCACATTTGATTAAGCACATAGATAAACCAAATACTGACAGAAACAGGAACACAGTATTAAATTAAGATAGAAGAGAGACAGTGCTTGGTGGGGGATGAAGAGGTTATGTTACTGGGACATAACCATGCTCCTGCTGAACTATTAGCTATATACAGCACCAATGGAAGCATCTTTAGGTCTCATCACCATGTATTAGAAAAGAAAACAATCAAAAGCCTATGCTGAAATGCTTGTGCCGCCTAATGTACCTGCTCTCACAATTGCATCATAACCCATTTAGCTTACAAACAGAAGAAGATCCACAAGTGGGCAAGATGGGTGAATTATAAAAGGTGATGGTCACAAAGAAATTGTGGTGTTTCAGCATAAACACACAATTAATGCAGTGCTATTCAGGGAAAGTAAGATTCGGGCTCGATGATGTACTGCTTATTATATGACTGACACAGTATTCTACTTTCATTTTTTTCTTAATGTAAATGTAAAAATATGGTACACCAAACTGCATTAAAAATGTGGCAGTTTAATGTTTTCTTGCTTATAGGAAAAACATATTTCCGATAAAACATCACTCAAATACCTGCGCGACTAAATAGGATCTATGTGTAAATTCGTCATACGCATAATCTACTAACTAGCGCTGCATTTAAAAAAAAAGTCAGAAGTTTTAGAATTAATTCATACTAGGCTACTTGTTTCAGCCCACCTTTGTGAAGGAGGGCTGCAGGCATACTGCTTATTCACAGTTTTGAATAATTATTATGGAAGTAACTGCAACCAGGTGCATTAAATCTACACCGAGGTGTGGTGCGTCCTGTGGATTTGTGAAGCTCCTTAAATCTTAGACGAGAGGTTTATGTTACTGATGGTAAATAAGGCAACACTAAATCGTAGTACGTTTGAGTGAAGTTTGGTATTACATAAAAGAAACTGGCACGTATCGGGGCGAGGGTTATTGTAGAGAAACTATAGGCTGTATGTCCTCAAACCCCTGTATAATATAGCCGTTAATAGTGATTGATAGTGACAGAACGCGATTGGAAAATAATATGAAATACGAAACTCACCATAGAGGGATATAATCCGAAGATGGTGAGGGAAAGGACGGGGTACAGAACGCTCAACAGGACCCGCATGCTTACGGGCTCCGGGCAGCCACTTTTCTCCAAGGTGCAGTCCTTTAACATAGAGCTCCTGTCCTGCCGTCCACCTTACCGCGACTGTAGTCGAATCGCAGAGAGAGCGCTTCGACGGCGGCACAGCGACCACACGTTCACCGGCATCACACCCACCGCTCCCCGGTGCTCTGACTGAAGGCAGTGCTGAGGAAAAAAGTTTTGAGCGAGGGGGAAATATTCAAATATTTCAGTTCCAGCAGACTGCAGGGGAGGCACACCAAGCATGTGACATCACTTGATGGGTTTAGGGGGTTATCTATCTGTATAGGCTATCTAGTTAATGCCATGACACTGAATGCAGCCTATCAGGTTATCAGGATTTTGATGACCTTCATGTTCACCTTCAGATGTTGTCCATTGGCTTATAAGAGAAAATAAGAAAGAAAAAAAGGCTTTGCTCATGTTGATTTAAGTGCCTACACCTCTTACTATCACCGTGTGTCTAAACTGACTCTCTTGTGATAGTTTGACATTTAGTTTCCACTCAAATAGTTATGCATGGATGATAATGATAGTAAAACAACAACAACAACAAACCCCAATATCCTTGTATTGTAAGGATCTAGTGGGTTGAATTCCATCAACACAAATAATAGCATATTAGTCCCTTTTTGAATGTGCATTCATGAACAAATAGTAAATATTTGCACAAATTATCTGCTAGTGGCGCCGCCCAATTGTCATGGCCTTCACAAACTTAAAAATGTCTATCAATAATCATGTTGCAATGGGCATTGTGCTGGCAGAGATTCAGAGTAGGTGTGCTTTGTGTATATGAACTAGCTCTGCATCTCACTATCTAAGAAGTGTTTGACCCCCTTTATGCTTTTCTTAACCTTCAAGGTCATCAGGGGGAAAAAAAGAGATGTGAAACAGGCTTAGCAACAACAAAACGCCATCACGGATAAAAGACTACGGTTCCTCACATTTTTTTCTTCAGGAGGAGAGGGAAGCAATCGAGGGAGCCTGGTTCTTTATGACTCTCATTCAGAGCCAGTGCTGAGAGGTTTTTATTTACAAGGTCGACGGATGGGTTCTGCACACGTCTGTGGTTACCTTCATATAGGTTAGTTTCATGAATATCTCATGCCTGAGATATTCATGAAACTATTCATCAGTGGAGCAGCAGTGGGGAGATGATATGCCAGTGCAGGCTAGTGTGACGACGCTACCTCTAGAAAAGCAGCGGTACAATGCCATGAGATGCACTGCTGGCAGTTGAAGTCTTATGATAATCTGGTCATCAGCTGTGTGACACTTTGCTCTGGGGGTTCTTGTCCAGTGTCGCTCCTGTCCTTTTCTGTGTTCATATGTATTTTCTCCTCAGTTCGGTTATATTTGCATCGTCTTTCGCTTCTTCTTATAACTGTCTCATTTCTCTCTTGTGTTTTTGTGATGTTATCTAACCAGATATGACACCCAGCTGTCACTGTTAAGAATACCATTCACTCTTCTGAAGGTGTGAAAGTTTGAAAGGTCTATTTTCAAGGCTCTGGATCTGTTGTGTGTTTTCATTATAGCACTTTCTTTTCAGTAGCCTCGTATATTCAGTGACATGTTTGCTCAAGGTCTTAGGAATCACTAGACATACATTCAGATTAAAGTAATACAATTCCAAAGGAAGATTGTTGTCACCGAGATCATCCATCTTTTCTTACTGGCTTGGATACTCTCCGATAACACTTCAGCATAGACTGTTGGTGTGGAGTGAGGGTAAGCTATTATTATTACTATTGTAATATCAAAATGAGAAACTGAGACCTTTTACCAGCTCTACACCTAAATACATTTTAAATGACACACAGCTGTGTGTATTGTATGCAGAAGATTTCTAAGAATGTACACAATAATGAAAACTATACTGTAAATGTAAAAATAATACTATCTTACCAGAGACTAAATTGAAATATCTCAGCAGCTATTGGATGGATTGTCATGAAAAATTCTGTAGACATTTTGGGGTTTTAGCAGAATATCTCAAAATATATTGAACGGATTGCTGTGACATTCGGTACAGATCTCCATGGTCCCCAGAGGATGAATCCTAATGACTTTGATGATCCCCTGACATTTCATCTATCATCACCATGAAGTTCACATTTGTGATTTTAAAACCCATAGAATGGATTGCCATTCAGTTTGGTGCAGACATTCTTCAAGATGAATTGTACTTTGATCCCTTAACTAAGTAGCACCAACATAAAAAAACAACTGTCAGAATTTTATTTTTTCCATTACTTTGGTTTATGACCAAATACCTGCAACACTAATGACATTCCCCTCACCGTCAGCTGTACTTTGTGATTAGTGCTAATTATCAACTGGTAGCATGCTAACACAATAAACTGAGACGGTGAGCATGGTAAACATTACCTGCATTTAGCTTAACATTTTCATTAGTATAAAGATTCAGTTCAATTCAATTTCAGTGAGAGAGAGAGCAGGAGGAAAGAGAACATACAGCAGCACAGTACAGTTCCACATAGAGATGTAAAGTAATAGTTGTGTGTCAGTCCTCTTGCTTTCAATACAGCTCATCACTCAAGTAAACACTGAGGGAATATGTAAGGAATACCAAAGTGAACAGAGAAATCCTACCTACATGTAAGCTGTCCACTGGAGGTGTGTTGGGAGGACTAATTTTTCTGTGGAAATACTCTGGCTTCACCGGGGACACTCAACTTGCACTCACAAACACACAAAGTCGGTGTGGAAATAGCAGACTGAAGTGGTAACCAAGCTTTCCTTTACTGTACTCTGTAAGTATATGAAACTTGGAACCTTCACAACTCAGCGATTCAACCTTTACATGCAGTAGGTGGAGGGAAATATTGTTTCTAAATACTTTAATTAGCAGGATTATTTTCTGCATTTTTACATTTCCTTATCCATCCCCATTTTACCCATGACCCACAGTTTCGGGTCTGATATTTTGGCTTTTATTCCATACAGTTTATCTGGTAAGTTTAGAGCAGTCTACTGTTTTAGGTGGCATGCTGTGTTCAGACTGCAACACAGTGTTCCCTACGTAGCAGAAAATAAAATCTCCTGTCATAGTTTAAAGCAACAGGGAATGAAACTGCTTTTCAATACATCACTTTAAGCACTGCTTACCAATGAGCTCCACAGAGCCATCCTCAGCCCCATTTGTTTGAAGAGGAAACTGTGACACTGGAAAGGAAATAGGCTTACATCCATGTTTGCATGTTAATTAGACAAGTGTGACCTCTACTTTTTTGGGTGAAATGATAAAAGGAATGAAATCCAATCTATAAAGTAGATTAGGAAAAAAAAACAATCCAGGAGTGATGCAATGCCTGTTTACAGCATTTTAATGGAGTCTTAATGGAGCAGGTTTTAATAGAGCTAGTTCAGACGGTTAAGTTGGAGTAATTAAAATTAAACAGACCTTCTACAGGAGGAGACCAATGGGCTTAATTCTATATTCTTTCAGAAGATTGTGTTTGTGAACTGCAGGTTCTGCTGTTTGTCATGTGTAATACTGTTAACTTATATCTATGTATTATGCTTCTGCATTAGAGGCCACTTAATGGACAGTGCTATTTGTTTTGCAAATTAAAAGCATCCATCTCATCTCTGCTCTTTTACACCTTGAAACAGCTCAGACTCTCACTCCCTCTTTCCCTTCCATCTACCGTCTGAATGTGGCATGTGCATTTTTATCTGCATTCATTTGCCCAGAGGTCACCTAATGAGTAATCTGGAGAACAGGAATGTGTCATAAGGTGGTCAGTCAGAGTCTTGGTAAACAAGATTTACCAATACTAGCCACAGTGTTGTCTTCCAATGGCTTTGGTCCAAATTGTAGAACTCCCTTTAGAATTAGCTAAGCATGAAGGGCTTGTTCTTTTTTGTAATATATCATCTGTTGAGTTCATGTGCAAGGGCCTCAACTTCACATAGCAGATAGGCTTCAGAAACACAATCTATAAACTGACAATCTATAATAAATTCGATGTATCTGATGTTATTTTATGGCAGAACTGCAGAAAGATCAGACCCTTCTCTGATTCCCCACTGAAAGCAAAGTCACTGAAATTCTATAGGTGGGTTAGCTGCTCATTAAAGACAGATTTCATTGCAGGTTTTACCACATATTGTAGAATACCCACAAAACACACTAGAAAAAAAATTCTGGTCTGCTACCTGAAATTGCAACAATAAATCACAATGGTGACACATAATAATATCAATAAAAACCACATGTTACATGTGAAAGATTTGTGTGTTATGCTGCTGCATCATTGACAAAACCAATTCTACAATCAACAGCAGTACCAGTTATCACCTTAATGACACACCTGAAAGTCCCAATCAAGGTTTGCGTTTTTGTTACATTGTATACATTTGATCCGGTTAGTTTTGCTTTCACATTGCAATTATGCGAGCACACTAAAGAACTATACATGACATATCTACATCCTGTCGAGTTGTGTCTCCCTATACTTTCAATTGATTGGTTAGTAGACAAGTGTGCATCTGAAATTGACGTGTTGTTAATTCGGCGGATACCCTATCGCAGTTTGAATGAATGGAGAAAAATGAATGTACATATTAATTTTGTTGCCGCTATAATAATATTATTATGGCATTATTACCAGCAGCACCAACTTCAAGGGCAATACTCGAGACTTGCTCAAATTTGCCAAATGAACGTTCTCGTTTTATTTTAAAATTTTGTTGTTGTTTTTAACCTGCCAGAACTTCCTGTAACTGGTCCAAAAGTCTAAACCATCGAAAATATTTTCACACTACAAACCAACTAAACCATGGTTCAATTTCATCCTTGGTCCAGGGGGAGGTTTCACACCTGTAATTTTGGTTCAGATCAAACTGTGCAGTGCCACCACCTTTAAACATCCCGCCTTAATCCCCCGCACAGTAATAATAAATAAAAAAATCTCATAGTCACACAAGTAAAATATTTGAAAAAACATGTTCACATCATCATATCCAGCCAGTGGCATGAAAACAATAGGCCACTACAGACAGACTGTCTGAAGACCTCCATGAGAATGGAACAAAAAACACCCTGGCAATATATTTTGACATTGAAAAAGTGTTCAATAAAGTATAACACTAAACACTTATGTACAAACAGGGGTGTGCACAGTCTTTAAGGGGCATGGGCAAAAAATGGAAAAGGGGCCCCATTTGGGTTGGGGGGGTGTGCATGCATGATGAAATAGTCCCTGAGTTGGGACAGCGTCGGTATAGGTTGAATATTGTGCACACACACAAGACATATGTAGACAGACATGCACATACAGAGAACTACACACAAACAAACACACAAACATGTTCCTCGTGACATTACAGCAAAAATGAAGCATGAATTAAGAGTCGCTTCAGGATGCCCCTTCAGATGAAAAAGTAAGGGTCTCATGTGCTATAAGCTTTTAGCAAAAGGTCAAATCAGAGCAACACTTGTGCAAACCAGAGGGGTATTTGAGGCAACCAAAGAAGCATCTGCTGGGCGCTTGGACTTTGAGGTGGTTTCATTTGAGGTTTGCACTTGAATGGCCCAAGTGCCCCTCTTCTGTGACACAAAGCATGGCAATAACCCAATAGGGAACAAACATATTCCAATTACATTAATGCTTTTAAAGGAGCACTTCCGCAAAAAGGGCAACATTCCAAAGTACTGTAATATGCTATATACTATAATGATGGAACAAAAAGCAATCCGCAGATGAAACTCAGATGAAAGTCTACCTATCCACCTACATCTTCAAACACTCTGTCCCCACACCATTCTGGACACCTACAAATAATACAGAATAAAGCATTTATCATTAGATACACATCATAACGGCACTCAGGTGATAAGACAACAGCATCGCACTGAAACGCATCAAGACAACAATGAACAATCATCCCTGCAGAAAACCACGAAAGAAGCACAATTGACCACTGACACCCGACACGCTAAACACACACACACACACACACACACACACACACACACACACACACACACACACACACAAAGAATGTTCCTTACAATGACACTAAACGAAAAAAAACAAAAAACACCTGAGACTTTCAAACCACATATTGTTTAAATTAGTACATTTATTTATTTGGTATTACTCTGTTTTATGGTGAAGATATGTATGCACAATATACAGTATATGATGTGGTGTGTCCTGTTATAGCATATGTAATTTGTTTTAGTCTCTTCTTCTGCTGTAAGACAGACTGACATTAGTTTGCCATCCATAGCACCTAGAAAAAGATATGCATGTGTTTCATGTTTTTCATGTCAGAGCTTGACAACACTGACAGACCAATATCCAATTTTTATTAAAATCGTTCCATTACTGCTTACTCTACTTCCCCTTTCCTCCCTTCTTTGTCTCCTTAGCATTTTATTCCAGAATTGTGTTCCTGCACTTTTGCTTGACTCATAAAAAACCATATGTGCTATTGCTGTGCTGTCCTTCCTGTCATTCCCTCTGCTGTGTTATTCCGTTTTCATTCTCTCCTCTTGCTCTTTTCTGGCATTAGTTGCTCAGCAACATCAAGTGGTATTCGGTGGAAAAGAAAAAATAGAGGGGAAGAAACAGCACATTCAATGTGAGGGGTCTTTTGTCATTCTGCAGAGCTGTTGGGTCTGAAAAGCACTTGGATCTTTGAGTGGACCTCTACTAAGGCTGTCATTCACTGATTAAACAGTTCTGCTATTTGTAATTTTCAAAAAAAAAAACATAATATTATAAATGGAGCTAATTAATAGTACCCTGTAGAGTTTTTGACCACATGTGGTGCTGTAGTGCAGATTTATTCGATGGGCACTTCCCTGTATTATTTTAATTCTATTGTGCAAGTACTTACATGGACTCTATGACCACAGGAGTGATACACATTTCTGAGAACTGCTGACATCAGTAATGGGCATCAACAGCTGGTGGCAGCTGTTATGCCCGTCTTGTTCAGAAGCATAATAAAGAAGGGAGGTCTACACAGTAGAAGTATTTAGATAAAAGCAAACTATGGTGTGTGAAGTCAGCAGTCAGTGGTGAAGTGTGGGAGTTGGATGCTATGAATCTGTGGGTGTAACATGAACAAAAGGATAAACTAAACACAATCAGACTAAACCAAACTAAACCGACATGGGTGCAGAGAGAGAGGGAGCCATCTTGGAACCATCCAGCTTATATAGGCTCCAGGTGAGGCCAATCCCTCAATGTGTTGGGATGGGCCAGGCGATCAGGGAGAACCTGAAAGAGGGAAGCAGAGGCAGGCCAAAACAGATACTGTCATACAGCCCTGGCGGTCACACTGTAATCTGCTGTAAAAGGTTGTAAAGCACCATTAAAGAGAAGAGAAAGAAGGAGACTGCAAGCTGGTGTCACCAAAACATTTCAAAACATTAAAAAAAGGTTTCGAGGTAGGCGTGTTTGTAAGGCCTTGAAAGTACTGCCCACCTACACATATGTTTTCACTTCTGGCTAATTAGACCTGCTCAGGTTGAAGGTGGCCAGATATATGCTGCAATTATGTGAGGTTGCCAGACTCCATCTACTAATAGGAATGGGTGCCCTCCAAAACCCAAAGCAGCACAGCGCCGCTTCATGCCGGTTAGCTTAATCGTTGGCCCTATGCAGCATGTAAACCAAATACTACGTCTCCCAGGATTATTAACAATACTGATAAATACTAATAAATTTCACATGACTTGTTAGGGCTGAACCCATATAGAAAAGGTATAGTAGCTGTGAAAAATTACACAACATTTCTACCACCTGCTGCTGCAAGATTATCAGCTGGTAGAGATTCAGCATCATACCTGTTGCCTTATATGCCGCTCACACTTCAGCAAGTTTCCACTTGCAAGCCCAAATGGAGGCAATGATAAAGGTGTAATTTGTCCCACCCTAACAGGTGCAACACAGCTAACGGGAGAGTCAGGAGCTGTGTCCCAAATCGCGTACTTAAGTGCATAAGTGCGTTTCCCTGGTAAGTTTGACAAAATGCAGTGTACTGTAAGTACCCGGATGGTGTACACAAAACGGTCAGAAAGTTGAGTGTGGAACGCTGCACACTTCTCACCAACAACGGTCACCATCTTGACCACGTAGCGAAAGGGGAGGACCACCAACATATGAAAATGGCGGCAGCGGTTGCGATTGTTATGGCTAAAAGTAAAAGCACGTTCATTTTTCATTCATTTTTAATATAATTTAAATGAAGTCAAGTGAGCAAACGTGCTGGCAGATATTTCGGCGTGCAGCAATCGCGGTAAATGTTGGCGATAATGCTCCGCCTGGTTGCAATCTGTCATTAAAAAGAAGAAGAAGAAGACGTCAAAGGTTGCGATAGTCATTTCCGGTAAGCGCACAACAGCGGTATTCGATTTGGGACGACACTACCCTGTCATAATTAACACACTACACAAGTCAGTACATAGTGTACATAGTATACTGCATGTGAGTGTACTAACGGAAGTACGCGATTTGGGACACAGCAAGGGAGAGGTAAGTCAAGCGCCGTCTATACTTGCCCACACAGTTCTGAAAAAGAGGTCTAATCAGCTAAAATAATCAAAATCACCTGTGTTGGTTTATCATGGGTGTGCATGGCCTTTAAGGATAAACACGATATGTCTCTGTCCTGGTTTCCTCTTCACTTGAGACAGTATTGTACTATTACTGTAGTTTAAGTACAGCACTGGTCCTGCCTTGCAATTTTGAGTTTAATCGCTCTTGTATAGTTTCTATTTTTATTTCAATTCTTATTTTTATTTTATATACTTAATATAATTATTTATCTTTTACTTTTTTCTATATTTGTACTTATTTATGTCCTTGTGCTGTTGCAACACGTGAATTTCCCCTCTGGGGATCAATAAAGGCTTATCTTATCTTAAATTATAAAATAAATGATGGCTGAATTCCATTTATGTCTGTCAGTTCCAAAGTCTTGGTATTGTGCATGCTGATGACAGTGAGTCATTCCTTTCATTATTTGCATTGTGCTTTCCCTATTGTGACATTCCAAAAACTCTACTATTCCAGTAAAAAAGTGTTTTGGTAAGCAACACTGAATGATGTAAATCATGTGGATTTACAATGAAAACTCACAGGGTACCTGTCATTAAAAGTAAAGAATTTCACATTAAGAACTTGAACAAGTCAGTTTAAGAAATGAGAATGAAACACAGCTGTTCAGAAATATACATTAATGGGAGATTTTTACATTCCCGTAGCACAAAATTAATTAAGTCCATCTTTTAATTCCACTCACCAAAGACATAATTCACCAGGGGAAATGTCTAACTTTTTGAAAGCGTGATGGAGCACCACCACCTTTCTCCCCACTGTTCTTTGATTAAAGTATATATGCCAAGATTGAGGATGATCATCTAAATGAAACATTTTCACAAAAAAAGACATTTTATGTAAATAACCAAAAAGCTGATGACTGAGCAGTATTTCATTTTTCGTGGTATAGTATGCAATCTCTTCATTGGAATTTTGCTGGATCTCTGTTCTGATCAGCTAACTTGCTAATTTCACTGACTTTACTTTAGAGTAAAGTAAGCATTGTTATCATTTATGATCACTTTAGGATATAAAATAGTCTCCTTGACATGGTGTCACCTCTTCAAATGAAGCTCAAGAACTTTCAACAACAACACACTGATCCCAAAGTGCACTACTAATTACAATGTACAGTGTACCAACTAGCTCTCATATAATTGCCTCTTGAATGGTAGAAATTGAGTGGCCTCTGGAGTATGACTCCTCCTTTGTTTGAACCAAATATAGATCTCTTTATTATCTTCCACAGTAACATATGCCTTTGCTTATTAGTCACATTTGATATCTAAGAAAGTACTGGCCAAGTTGAGATCTGACTAGGGGAGTTTAATGCTCCCTGCCTTTGCATCTGGCACTTACAAGATTATGCTAATTTAGCCAAAGGGTTAGAGCAATTAACTGAAAACCAAACAAGCCTTTCTCCGTTCTACTTAAAGCTACTGTAATGAATTTCTGTGTATGTCTGGGAGGAAATACAGGATTTCCTAGAAATAAAGATCTGTACTGCAATACAATGCACATAAATGACTGTCACATAAGAGGAACTACACATGTGAAAATATATACATTGCACTAAGTATGCAAATAATTGCGGTAAATTACAATTTAACTAATGCTTTAATCATTATCAATCAGTTAATTAATTACTACAGTTTTGTCATTTGCTGTGGAAAAATCTTAGTCCTATTGTTATTGGATCTTAGCTGCATTGCCAACCACAGTATATAACTGGGCAGACCTTACTTGAAGTCCCCCAATTTGTCATGTATGAGCAGTATAAAAACATGGAATGTATACTATAATATAATAAAGCAGAAATGCAAAAACAAATCATCTTCAAAAAAAAAAAAAAGTGACAATATAGTAACACAGGTGTAATCATATAAAATGTCATCATAGAAGAAGTTATAATTGTAGACACATACTGTACATTGATAAACTAAAATAAAAAATCCTTATACAGTATCTGCTTACAACTACATTATAGTATGTTATAAACCATGTATTAAAAGTTTGTATACTGCTTATAAATGCTAAATTGGGGGACTTAAAGTAAACTGTTACCATTATGTCTTATAATTCAAGGTCAATGAACACAAGCAGAGCCTTCTAACATTGCTCTGTGCGTTTAACCTCATTCAGGGTGTCCACACTCTAGTTTGCATAATGGGCACTCAACTGCAAGCATGCTGGGTGGGGGGTCTGACATAGACAGGAGACCCGGGCATGAGGGGGCATTTCCAGGACGGCTTCGTCCACACAAGAGGTGTTAATAGCATGATGTCTGTACAATTCAACCTCACCACCAACTACAGCCTCCAAAATACCATAGAGTTAAATCAACACCTGTGTGACACTTTGTTTGGAACAGATAAGAGCCCAGTGTTTTAAGGTGAAAAAAACCCCCCAGGAACATTGCTGCCACACACTAAAAGCCTATACAACACTTACCACTGCAAAATATTGGTGTAGGCTTGTGCCTGGGAATCTACTGTCTAATCTTTCATGCCTACCAGGACTCTTAAGCCTAATATCATGTCCTACAGAAGAACACACTGACTACTGATGATGACAAAGGTGAATTTTCCTGCTGATTGGCAGTGGTGCTACAAGAGTCATAATAGACTGAATGCTTGCAGCGAACGTAAGAGGCTTGTCTTTCTTCAGTTTTTTTCCCTCTGTTTGACATGATAGACTGTATGCTGCAGAGGTGTGTGGACAAGCAATCCTACTGCCCTCTTGCATGACTGAAAAGACCGGGGGAAATGTCAGCTTGCCAATACTGAACCGCAGCTGAATCATAGTGCACTACGAGGTTCAGCAAAAGTTCATCTTTTTAAAGTCACAAACATTTTTGTATTGAAGCTACTTTTAGCCTTCGATGACACTCACGGATGACACTGAATAACTGAGTCAGAGGCAGCAGTTAGAGGACCAACATTGGCCCCATATATCAGTTTAATACTAATGTATATGGAGCATCCAATTCTCACCTCCCATGTGGACCGTGACCCTAAGCATTCTCAGAAACAACTGAATCCAGTAAAGGCAGTGCGATGTATAGCCACTTCTCACTCGCAAAAACTCTCATTTATTTGTTTGTACTATCACCAGCACTCCTGCTCTCTCTCCACCTACACTTTAATCAAAAGCTGGATGCAACAAGTTGAGGCCTATTCTGTGGGGGACTGTTCACTGACCTTCTGGGAAAACAGACGAAATCATTAGATTAGATAGAAAGAGGCTACAACAGCAGAGTAAATGACAACATTTCATCTCAAAATGACTCCTGGAATATACTGATTATCACATGCTGATCAAATCTCAAAGCCTAAGGTTATTCAAGGCTACATGTTTCCATTAAGACAAGCTATTTTTATTTTTTTATTTTTTTTATTTTTTTGGCTGATACTGATATTTGTGGATTTATTAAAACGGCCATCTTCATATGGAGATTAGGTCATAATTTATGACAATAAGGTCAACAAGGTGAACATTCAATTCCTATTAACAGCTACTCTTCATGTTAATCAAACTCTCATCTCTGTTGGATATTCTACTCTAATGCTAATGTTCTTGAATATTTGTTCAGACTGAAAAAATAATACATAATAATAATACATAACACATAATACATTCGTGAGTCTTTAATTCTCACAGCAGCAGCAACTGAACTTTCTAACTCTGTGTTATTCTGAGTTGGCAGCCAATACGTATTTGAGCTGAGAATAGGCCTGTTTCTCCATGTTTCCATATACTTGTCAAGGAGGAAAAGCCTGAAAATTTTAAAACATTGAAAATTAAGTTAAGTAACAGAAAGATGGTTACGTTTTAGTGGGATCAATAAGTGACCGTTCAGTAAACCCTCTCCAAAACCAAAAATACAAGAGCAAAAATGTAAGGAATAAACAGTGTGTTTGTCTGCTCTAACGTAAGCTACAAACGTTAGCATGTGTGGCTAACTACTAAATACAGCACCTAATATTACTTCAAAGGCCAGGGACATTTCATACTATGATATTTTGTGGGGTTACCGATTGCATAACCCAATCCCAACTAGCAAATCCACTGTGTAACGATATTTCACCCAATTCTTTCAAGAAGAATACTGTTTCTTTGCATAGATGGATCATCACATGGTGAGGATGCTAACTTTTTGCCTGGACATGGAGCTTTAGCCTCAGTCTTTTAGCACAATGTCATGTAACAGCTATGTAGCCATCAAGTGGACATTTAAAACCTCTGGGTTCTTGTTTTATGATGTTGCTGGAAAGCAACAGTAACTAATGGGGCTTGGGAATGGTCAGTTGCATGTCTAATGCTGCAGAGGAAAAATTTAATGAAATTCTCAGAGCGATTTGTTTGTGTAGTTAGGGTCTGGCAGACCATCCCGTCCCCTCCCTGATGTCCAGCGCTTCACTGCAGATCAATACAGGACACTGACTTTGACTCTGAATTTGAGTTGTAGACCTTGGGAGTGAGGACATCAGGGTTAGGGTAAGGGTTAGGCATTTACTTGCGATGGCTAGGGTTAGAGTAAGGGGCTAAGGAATACATTATGTCAATGAAGGTCCTCATAAGTGTAGAAGTACAGGGTTGCGTTTGTGTGTGTGTGTGTGTGTGTTTAAGGTGAGGGTCATTTCATTCTCTCAAAAGCCCTGAGGAGAGAAGTGCTTTGACTCCTTCTTTGACCAGGCCACACAAATGTAAAATTACCCCAGAAATGTGTCATTAAAATGTCAGCCTGGCTGGCTCGTGGTCAGACGCTCGATAATAGTCCATTTGTCTCTCCGCAGCTGAAGCTTTCAGTTCACCACTGTCCCTGAGTGTTATAATTTCCTGTCTCAATGGGAAATTGCCTCCCTAGTTTTTCAAATTTAAAAGCAGAAATATTCTCTGCTCCCATCTGCAGTCTTCATTTAGTGGAATTTATTGTCAATAAATACACTTACAGTCTGAGGTAGAGGGCTCTGCCATTCTTTACAACCGTCTTTAATCAACATGGGCTGAAGTGATGAGACTGTTAAATATAATTTCCAGTGTGTGAAGAAGCTTGATGCCTTCACTGTTGAACTTTGGATGGATATAAAATGCGAAGAGCACTGAAAGCAGGAACAAAAATGTCTCCATATTCCAAAACATTATTGCCCTCTAAAATCAAGGCTGAGTTTTTTCTCGTCACATAAACATGAGTGCTGTGCTGTATGTCCTGGTAAATTACTTGGTATGTGAGGGAGTGAGGCTCAATGAGGATAGTAGATTAGATTACATCATGTCATTTTGTGGCCATTTCAAATCATAAAAACACCCACTTAGTCTCAAAAATAGTTTCTGTGATAGTATTACCAGCTGACACAGTACAGTAGCTCATAGTGGACAACAGCAGGTGCCTAAACTTCCAGCAGACTGCATATATCAGGCCACATATACTGTACATTAGAGCATAATGTACAATCAGGCAGCATGGGATACAGACCACACTGTGCTGCCTTGGAGGGCTTTTTCAACTCAAAGGATTAGACCAGTGATGTGTGACATCATCAATTTTCAGCTCAAATAAGGGATTTAGCTCAAATAAGTATTCCATTGCCTGGTCAAATAGAAGTGCACAACAATTGCCTCTAACCATGTCTGATGCCTTTGCATCTGACTGTTACAATCTGACAGTCAATCTGACTGTTTTGTGTAAATCTATGGATTTAATATGGATTCTTAATGTGAGTCAGATGAATGTGAGCTAGTGTTGAAGCTGCAGAGTGAAGCTGCAATGTAATAAAGTAGTATTCAGTATGTTATTATTTAGTATGAATTTGATGCTAAGGTCACCTGTTCTGCACATCAACACAATTTCGATGAAGAAGAAAAACTAATAATAAGAACCAGAAATGTTTCTCATTTTCAACAGTGGTGAGAAATGAAGAGGGTCTGGACATTATGGAAGTGACGACAGCACTTTTCCAGCGTATAGTTTATTTCCAAATGAAAATGCCAATCTTTCAGGTAGAATATTTTTCCCTCTCCGAGTGTGACAGGACTTCAAATGGCAGTGATGTGAATAAGGCTGCAGTGAAGATGTGGGCTAAATATCAAATTCATCAGAGGCAGGTCGATAGGTGTGACCTTGTACAGAACATTCTCCCTAACTTGTCTTGGAGGAAACACATTTTTCATAACTGTGACAACAGAGGAGCATGCTTTTAGGGGGAAACAATGGATGGGACATATTCCTTTTAGATTTTTATGGCTTTCCCTTATTCTTGTCAGCCATTCCATCTAATTCATGTTCATGTCTATTTTATTTTTGGTCAGGATAATTACAGTAGTCAATTTACCATCCAAATGTAGAGCAAATTTTAACTAAATTTCCTGAAAATCAGTGACAGAAAATGCTTATAAGTCATCCAGTGGTGGAAGAGTTCTGATCTTTTACTGAATTAAAAGTACCAATACTACACTGTAAAAATATTCCACTACAAGTAAAAGTCCTGCATTCAAACCCTTATTCAAGTAGATGTACAGAAGTATTATTAGCAAACTGTACAGTCAAGTATGTTAAAAGTACAAGTATAAAAAGTAAAAGTAATCATTATGCAATAGTCCCACAGACTGTATATTGATAATAGATACTAGCTTAATAGTTTGTTAATACTGATGCATCAAAGCACAAATAGCATTTTACCTTTGTACTGTAGCTGGTTGAGGTGGGGCTAGGTTTAGCTACTTTATATACAGTTAGGTAGTTTAGTCCAGTGGTTCCCAACATAGGGGTTGCCCCCCCCCCTCCAAAGGGTCACAAAATGAATCTGAGGAGGCGTGAAATGATTTATGACAAATTTGTATTCATTTGTATTCATTCATTTTTGGGAAGTCATGATTCATGTTCATGTCTATTTTATTTTTGGTCAGGATAATTACAGTAGTCAACTTTCCATCTAGAAAATCAGTAATAGAAAATGCAAATCAGTTTGCGTTTCCCTCCAATATTAAGACAACAACTTTTCCACCTCAGTGAACCATGCAAACGTTTTGAGTTACTATTTTTTTTACGTGCAAATGCTCTTGAAAACAGGTGGATGACAACATACTCATTGTGAATTATACCAGTATAACATGTGACACTATAAACAGATAATATCAGTAGTACAGTATGAGAATGTGTAAATAACAAGTAGTATGGTTTTAAACAGTGACATGATAATGTGATGAAGTATAGAGCCGGAGAGATTGAATGAGCACCTGAAGCTGGAAAACAGTGATATGAAAATGTAAGACTAAATGACCACCAAACCAACCAGAATTGAGTTTCACTGCTCGTGAAGAATTTACTAATTAAATCCTGGCTTTATCTTGCCTAACACCATGAAACAAAAACGGAAAGAGCTACAAAAAAAAAAAAGTAAGAAATTAAACATACACACATACACATATATAGTGGTAATTGCCCAACCAACTAACCACAGCATTTCAGAGAATTAATAATTCACAGAATCAATTATGCGGCCATTCACACAAAGACAGACAAGGTCTGCTCAAACAACCTTCACTCAACATATTTTCGCTTATAATATACCCACACTAAGCAGGTGCCAGTTTAACCAAAGCAGTATAATTAAATTATTATTAAGAGAATGACTTCAAGGTGTGGTTTTAGTATGAGCAGCTATTCTCCATAGTCAAATTTGTCTTATTTAATCCTTTGTCCAACATTATTAATTAAATATGAACATAGGGACCTATCCCTTCCTTGCGTTGCCCTTTCATCCTCATCTACTTTCATTTTTCTGAGATCTACTCTTACCCTTTCAAGTAAAGAAATGTCTTTTGAAAAGTCTACCTGTTAAATGTTTTAACAGGTGCTGCCAAGATCTATTCTGCGGTGTCTTCCCCGCCCCGTGAGATTTGCCTCCCTTGTCCTTGGCTGGTAAACACAATCTTCACGCTTGTCCCTTTACCTGCTATTTAAGAGCGTACCGGCTCACTACCTCCCGGGAGATGCGCTAGAATTTATTGCTGGGGAGGTCAGAGAGCCTGTTGTCCTGTTCGGGATTCATTGCCATGCACGGCTATGATACCTCACGCACAGGATGGGAGAGTGCAGAACAGGACTCATCTGAACTTATTCAAATGAGAGTGTGTCTTTGAAGCATGGCATGGGGTGAGCTTTGTTATGGGTCCCAGTGGATCTGCTGTTGACAGTCTCTCAGGTTTTCTAACGAGGGGAGCCTTGGCATGTGCCTTAGGGCTTGTTCACAATCACTTGGTGTGCCTCTCTGATCACTCCCTCCGCTTCTTTACCTCCCCTTTTAAATATGGCCTTGAAGTCCACTTGAGGATTTTGAAAGGCAAACAGAACAAGAACGTATACACTAGGTACCGGTTCAGGGGTACCACAGGAGTGTCATTTTGTCCACTGAATCATTAATATCAGTCCAAGGTTTTTCTCGATGGAGGTTCTGAGAGTGACAGATGGCAGGAGTCCACAGACTGCAACAGTGGATTCAGAAAACTCTTACATGCCTCTCTCCTGGCAGTCACCATCTATCACATGATTACCACTGCAGGACTGGGATATTAATATTACTACCTGATGATGTACTGCAGGAAGAGATGATAACAATGATTAACAATCAGGGAATCATTATTGTTTAAGTACAATAATAAGCATGCCTGTGGCTTTCTTCTTAAAGGAATAGTTCAACATTTTGGGGAAATACGCTTATATGCTTTCTTTCCAAGAGTTAGATGAGAAGATTGACACCACTCTCAAGTCTGTTCGTTAAATATGAAGCTACAGCTAGGAGGCAGTTGGGTTAGCTTATGTTAGATATACCCCCCAATAAAACAACTATGTTGTATTTACACTTTTGGTTTTTGTACGAATTGAGCAAACAAGATATAACGTTCTGATAGTGAGCTTCAGCGGTGCTGGTAGGTACTAGCCAGTCTTTATGCTAAAATAAGAACTGTGATCTTCTCATCTAACACTCAACTAGAAATCAAATAAGTGTGTTTCCCGAAATGTCAAACTATTCCTTTAATGGTTGTACTTCTGTCTCATACAGTCACTTTAAGAAGCAGAGTGCCCAAACTAAAAGTCACAAAGCCAATCAGATCAGAAATGATCTAAAGGACAGTCCATCGCAAATGATACCAAACTACCAAAAATATAATGCCTGCAAAAAGTGTTACACTCTCACATTTAACAGTAATTTGTCAAAATGTTTGGCACTTAATCCTATAAGGTGAACACATGGTGAGATTCTGTGAAGACTGTGAGTCACGCAGCATCACACTTTATAACCCCAGGGCTACACTGCACCTGTGGATATGAGTGAAACGTACCACTTACTTAATATGTATTTGAAATATCCAGTGTCCACACAGAACCAACACTACAAAAGCAGTTGATGTGGGATGATGACAGAGACTGATTTTTGTAAGGTAACAAATTGCTAAAAGGTGATGGATATACAGATGTCTGCACAGTGTAAAGCAAAAGTTTGGATAAAAGTGCATTTTATTTGCATTTAACTGAAGCTTTGTGGTGTTTTAAGTTAAGAATCTTTTTCCATTTAAAACAAAAGCTCACCTTATAACATATCAGGTGGCTGATTTACAGAGAGGGAAATTGTTTTAGCAAAATTGCAGATCCACTTAAATCCTAGAAAATCCAAAATACCTTTTGTGTTTGAAAGACTTGTATCTGCTGTTTTGCTGCTGATGGCCCCAGAATGTGATGAGAATGTCAAGGTGACTATAACAGTGTTTCTGACATTTACCTCACATTTCTGGCTTCTCTTGGCAGGAGTTTAAAACTTGTTTGGAATCGTTTTTTGAGAAAGGTGTATAAATGACTGCAAGATCTGCTTTTCAGTTGCCTGATTAGAGTCTTGCTCTTACATGACTCTGAACTTGAACGCCTTGACAGAGTGTGAACAGCAGAAATTCTAGTCCCAGAGCAGATATGTGGCACTGACATAAACACATGTAGTTGTCAATTGTTATGAAAGTAATTTCTGCTCTCTGGCTCCCTACAGCCCCTTCATCTCTTCTGCAGAGAATACAGTAACATCAGGCCGCTGGGGTTGCTAATTAACTGAATCATAAAAATAGCTTAGAGCATGTTACATCCATACACAAAGTTTACAAAGAATGGATGGGATGGTGACAGAATGGTTAGAGTCGAGAAGTAAGATCGTTCCCTTGGGTTTCCCAGCCAGTCGGTGTATTGAGCAGATTTCCCAGGTTCCTTTCTGAGGACTGCGTGGAGCTGAGAGCCAGCATCGCGCTTTAAAATGATTGCCACTCAGTTCCTATTTGTGCTGACAGTGCACTCTGGCTGCATGTTTAATGCACAGCTTTGGGTTAGTGAGTTGTATAGGAATAGTAAAAATGAAGTGTACATGTGGCGATAACCCATCTTTCAGGTAGAGACGCTCCCTACTGTATTCTGCAGCAAATGTGAAGAGGAATCAATCTTTGAAGTATATTATATGGGTGATTTGAAATTTGATACAGAGAGGGACAGTCAGTGTATTTGTGTGGGGATTTATTTTCTTTATTTTTTATTATTTTGGGGAAGGTGGAAAGGGCGGGGGGGTTAGGCAGTTAAAATCTTCCTATGTTGGAGAAAGGTGTTAAAAGCCATTGTTCTGTATAAAAAATCCAGCTTTTTCGAGGTATTTTCAGACCAGCTCTGGTCAGCAGCATTACAATTTAACATTGGTCCTGATTGCCACTAAAGAATGTAATTTGCATTAAAGCTAGAGAAGCCTCCACTCAGCTGGTTTACCTGATTTGATCCAGAAGAGCCACTGCTGCAGATGGCCAATCAGAGCCCACTATTGTGACTTTTCTGACTCTGACAACTCCCAGTCTTTGAAATGCGTTCAATTAAAGCCCTTTTAACTAAATTGCATTTATTTGTGGAGCATCATGAGGAACATTATTCTCGTTCTACTTGCAAACAAAATTATGATAAGTGAGTAATACAAAACATTTAATTAATTTTCCAATATACTTTCTTGATGTGTCTCAGTATGCCATTAGCCCCCAACATTAAGTCATCCAGGCTCTGTGCTTTTGCTGCTGACATTTAGGCTTTTTTTTAAATCACTAATTGCAAATAGCCAAAATTACCTCTTGAAAAGGTGACATTAGAATACTGAAACTGTAATAACATCATAGAAAAATACAGTTTGAGTCATTCTCTAGTTGGTAGGATATGGTAGAAAGGCGATAGTGATCTCACCACTGCCAACATAATAAGCCTGCAAATACTACACCTGAAAAAGATACCTAAAAAAGCCAAGAAGAACTTCTTGCTGCAGAATGTGAATTATTAACCTGTTTTTACCACCAAAAGCACCCACACATGTTCAACAAAGAGCTCTGAAACTGTTGTCTCTCTCTCTGGCGGTCTAACTCTACCCAAAAAGTAAGCTGCATAGCGTTAAAGGGCCCAGCACACCTGCAAACTTTATACAGTAAAACACTGACTTCAAACTAGATATCTGTATGTTGGGATCTTGGGTATTCTAACAGGAAAATGTGCATACTTTGTTTTTCTTAATAGTGTCTTTTTAGCTAGCTAGTGGCTCTAGTATAGGCAATGTTGGCCAGCCCACCACGTTGGTCCAGACTAAAATATCTCAACAAATATTAGAATGGATTGCCATGAAATTTTGTACATTCGTTATCCCCAGCAGATGAATCCAAGTGACTTCAGGGATCCCGTAACTTTTCCTCTAGCAACACCAACAGGTTGCCATTTTTGTTTTTTAGTGATATGTTTTGACAGATGGAGTGCCATGAAATTTCCCTCAGGATGAATTATAATCACTTTTGTGATCCCTTAACTTTTCATCTAGCGCCATCACCTGGTCAGAATAGTAGTTTGTCCAGTTCTTTTGCTTTTGACCAAATACCTGCAAAACTTTGGCCTTTTCATCAGTCTCAGCTGTGCTTTGTTTGCTTAATGCAATGCATGCTTACGTGCCAAACTAAGACGGTTCACATGGTAAACATTATACCTGATTAACATCAGCATGTTAGCATTGTCATCGTTAGCATGTTAGCATGTTGACGTTAGCATTTAGCTCAAAGCACCACTTAAAAATCATAGTCTCAAAGAGCTGCTAGCATGGCTTTACACTATTAGTTGTGTAGTGTGTATTCTACATAGGAATTTTTTTGTATTGCTTTTCTCCCATTTACGTATGTGAAGCAGTACACATCTACACCTAAGTCACTAAAACCTGATCAAACTGGTTTTGTCACAATGTCAGACACATTTTGACCCATGTGCATTTGTAAAATCAACTTTGACCTGAGACACTTTCTGTAAAAAAGGCCTCATTCTATGTCTCAAGGTGAGTTTGACTGTTCCTTGGTGAGTCCAAATGGAGGACTGCTGCTTTTCTTGTCTCAGATGAGTATCTCAGTTCCACTTAAAGCCCACTGCGACTGTCAGGAGGTCCCTGTGTGATCCCTGGGGTGCTACGTAATGTCTTCACATCCTCTGATCCAGAGGAACTGAGGTGCAATTTGGAAAGCCACAAATGGTTTTTGTCTCATCTACGTTGGGGCGACTGGGAGTGTTGCTGAAGACTAAATGGTCCATGGGAATGATGTGCTTGTAATTATGTACATACTGTTCACTCAACTCAAACAAACAGTCACTGGTTACAGTCAATATAACAGCTTGATAAGGTCAGTGCAAGAGTTTGAAAACTTTGAAAATGTATAAACTGCATATAATAGTGCTGTAGTTTTAAGTTTTGACTAACCTCCTCTGTCAGATTGATCACTGTGATGTGCATGGTAGCCATTAAGGGACACAAAACTGAGATTTAGAGAGGGATATTATATTTAAGAAACAGGGCTACTGGAGACACTAGAGATAGTAAGGGGCAACCAAAATAAATCTCTTGAGATGGGATTCCCTTTGAAATTTGAAAGTGGGGTTTTTGCCACTTGACATTGTAATGTAGCATCTTTCAAGTGTCATGTCTTCTCTTTGCTGCTAACAGGCTATTGTTGTGGTGTTTCTGCACCACACTTCTCAGCAATCATCTGTCAGTCAAACGGTGCGGTGGCAGTTTGATGATTTCTTCCATCGATTTCCTGTTAATAGAGAACGTGTTTCTGTAGGTGGTACACTTTGTCTGTTCAGTCATGTTGGTTCCTCTTCTTCTTCTTATTCTAAACCATCCAGAATGGTAAAAACAAAAAAAAAACATATCACCTCCTGCGAGCCAGAGAGGCTTTCTTGGGAAGGACCTACCACACAGTGTTTACAACAGCTAATGTAGGGGCTCTTACAAAGTGGAAATACTTTAAATCACTATTGGGCTTTGTCAGTCAGTGATTGAGAACAGCAAAACTGACACTTATTTATATGATAATGTCGGAGATTATTACTATGATCTTCCACAACAACTCAAAGAAGTTTGATTGCTTCATTTAAATAAACTGTGCGTCTTGAATATGTAAAAAGACCTATTAAGGATGCAAGTAATCTCCTGAGACAAACATAGTATTTGTTAAAGGACTCAAAAGCAAGTTGAAAGTAACACGAGCGTGCAGCTGAATTCTCGTCTGAAGCCACGGGGAGCATCTCTTGATTGTTTTCCTTGTGTGTGCGGTTCCACATGAGTATTCTCTTTGGTCGCTTCTCTACAAAGACCCCCACTCCAAAGAAAGAGAGATTTAAAAAAAAAAGAAAATTTCTTTTGCTGCTCAGCACAGACTTGTCAGTTGTTATTATGTGGATTTCTTTTGCACTCTTCGAGGAGAAAATAAAAGGTTTAGCGGTGGTCAATCCTTTGAAGTGACACAGGCCATCGCTAACATTTGTTTCAAGGAGGCTCTGGAGGACTGAATACTAATTAGGCCTGTTTTTTTCCTTCATAATTTCAAGGGGAGAAAAGGGAGTTGCAGGATTGCAGTGATCTGGCTGCAACATTCTGCACAGTTGGAATAGAATCCTAATTAGAAATACTTTGGGGCAGAGATGAAAAGTGAACGCAGTAGTTTGACATTTTGGGAAATATGCTCGCCGAGAGTTAGATAAGAAGATTGAGCCATACAAAACTGTCATACGCATATATCACAATTTTCTCACAGAAGTCTCACACACAGTTCTGCTTTGTAGAAACAATCAAAACACTTAACGGGTAATTCCAAGATGATAAAGAATAATCCCACAGAGCTCTATAACCTAAACTGACATTCAGATTTGAAAGGTTTTTGCATAGAAAATCATTCACATTTTTCCTAACATGTAGCTGTGTAACACATATGCTAAGATTACTCTGCTAAAATCTCTCCCCACTCTACTGGAGCCTTTATATCCTTTGCGTATAATGAGCCTTGATGTTTTCCTCTATCTGAATGAAAAAAACACGTATCCAGTTGAGTTAAGTGGCTATGTGTGTCCGTTTGTGTGCTTCTTGACTAGGCAAACACTTATTGCTGTCAGATACATAGTGAAATACAGCTCCATCGCTAATCCTTCTGAGAAGCACATGGAAATAAGCAGCAAATATAGGAACATTTAAATAAGCAGCAGTTCTCTTCCTATGACAAACAAAAGGAGACATTTTATTCATGTTTCCATTCATGTACTCAGAATGAAAGGAAATTATTGTAAGATGGTACTTTATTGGTTTCAAGAGAGATGGAATTGCACCAGCCCAGAGTCTTAGTCGAATTAACATATCCTCGATTTAAAGCATTTCACATGTACAGTAGGTAGATCTACTCCAGAGTCATCTTACACAAACCATTGAGACATTCAGTTCACTGTTGTTTAGAATCCAGTTTTTAATATTTAAATGAACTATAAAAAGCACATTAAAACATTTTCTCATTTTAGTTACAAAAATGGGTCACCTAAAGGGCTTCTCATTGCATTCACAGAAGGATTTGAACAGTGGATGTCTAACAGTTAACGTATTTCTCTCTTAGAAAAAAAATCCCCACCCAAAATATATAAACTTAATTGCTTAACCAAAGTATATACAGGGCATAACATCCTTGCATCTTACAGGTTATCAAGAAAGTTTGAGGTATACAACCAAAATAAAAAGCCTGTCAGAAAACAAAACAGAAAAAAAAACAACAAATAGAATTAAATAAAGGAAAAATGAATGCCATGATTGCTTCCTACTAGCACAGGATCACAACATTAGTGGGAGATGTTGCCGTATACGTGCTGGTGTGATACTTCCAGTTGTTTCACCTACGGTCACAAGGGCAAAACAGCAAATAACTCAAGCTTTGGACTGTCAATATATACAAAGGGCATACAGTCTAATTTAGCAATAGAGAATTGTTTGAATGCTTTATTTGCTTCATGACAGGTACACAGTATGTGTTCAACAAAAAAAAAAAACAGAATTATAAATTTATTTGATTGAATGATGTCTTTAACTTACACTGTATTATCTTTGAACCAACATTGAAATTAAAGAGCCGGAAGCAGAATCTGATACACATGCAAGTTTTGAAAGTGGATTCAGAAATAACAGTATTGTACAAAATAATAATTACAGTATTTTTATAATTTTCAAAATACACCTTCTTTCTTAGCACCTCTTTATACTTTTTGTGTTTTTTTGAACAAGCACCATTGTAGTCATTTTCATACAGCACCTGGAGAATCCAGAGAGGAGGTCTGTGTCCCCTCATGTCGCCCGACCCCCTCTCTTGGGTACCTCCGATTCACCCTCCTCTGCCACGCGTTCAAATGTCCTTCACCTTTGCTCCATAACGTGGTTAAGTCATGTGGTTCGAGCCCTACAAGGGCAACAAGTATTTTCCTGGGTTACACGTACATACATGGAAAGACATGTTTGCTACACCATCTCTTATTCAAAACTTGCATGTGGCATAGAAAAGGGTGGGGGGCTAGAAATGGGGTTTGGTGGTACCCAAAACGTCTCAACTTGACTTTCTTTGCTGGCCCCATCAAGTCCTTTTTTTTTTCGTTTTTCGTTTTTATTTAGCCAAGGAAGCAGACGGGCCCAACTTCAAACCCAAACTTCTGGTTAGGGTCCCCAAAGTCAGTCAACATGACATCGATGATTGGAACCTGATCGATTTTGGGAGTATTAATCTCCATCACAGTCTTTCCATAGCCCTTCCTCGTCTGCAACAAGAGAGACACCAACACAGAGATACAGAGGAACCAATTAGACAAGCAAATCAGAGAAAAAAACACTTTTTTTTTTTTTTACACGTTTCTAACTGCTCAAAACCTTTTACTGTGTGTTCATGCTGATCATTACAGCAGGTCAGTCCATTCATTTCCTTTAGACCGGAGCTACAGGGAAAGTGTGTCTGACAAGAGTTGGGCTTTTTTTTTTACATTCATCAGCTGTCATCAGCTACAATCATAGCTTCTTCCTTGTTTCACTACTAATGTGATTTCATTTTAGGAGTAATAGTTCTGTTCAGCATGTTCCAAATGGATGAGAAACTGATTACAACCATTCAAAGCGTGACAGTTCTTCAACTTTTAGTTGAAACACCACAGGATGTAAATGTGTCAGGAATCATGCTTGATTTTTGCTGGAAAATATCCTCCTAATAAGTTTTTTTCTAAATAGCACTAGCTAGCTAGGTTAACTCATCCAAAAAATCAAGAATGACAAATTTCAAACAGCAAAAAGTGAATACTGTAATTTGCCTTTTGAATCTCTTGCATTACTCTGAGTGATGCCAGACTGAACTCATCCACTTCCTGCTCATTTAGACAAAGAGTATCTATGGACAGGGCTTACCGCACATCCGTCTGAGAGGGCCTTGATGTAAGGGTTATTGTCATAGGACATCTCCTCATCGTTGGCACCCAGGAAGCGCAGCGACTTGTCGTAGCTGTCGCTGGTGGCGTCGTGCCATGCCACAGACTGGTGGCAGCTGTAGGTGAAGTTTTGCCTGGCCGAGGCTGTCAGTAGTCTGAGGAAGGTCATCTGTACCATGTTTATTGAGTTTCCATCTGCGTCAACATAGGAAAGCTGTTGGCGGGCAAACAGAGAGAGATAGGTCAAAGAAAAGAAGCAAACATGAGTCTACATTTTCACTTTAGAGTGGAATTTATGTATTTGTTTATAGAAAACAAAAAATCTAAAATACAAGAAATATAAGAAAGGAAAAATGAAAGAAATATGTAAAAGTAAAAATATGAAGGAATAGTCATATATAATAATAAACCAATTAGAGGACAAAACAATAAAAGAAAATGAAAAAAAAAAACACTTTCCACTCACACTATACAATAATTAACATTGCTACTGTAATATAACCAGAGTCTGTTTAACATGTTTTGATAAATAGACAAAGATGACAGATGACGCATAAATTAGATCCCCAATAGCCAGATCAATAGTCAGCTTTGTCTCTACATCACTGAAACATACAGCAAGATGATGACTTAGACTGCCTGGTAGAGTATATGTGAATAACTGAATAAGTGTAAAATATATTCTTGAGAATTGAAATAGAATTTTGTAAATAACAATAAGTCTGTAGTTTATTCATGCTGAAGGCATTTAAAATATTTCAATTTTATTTCTATGAGAAGAGGCAGCTAATCTAACAAATGTCCTTTGTTAGTAATGACTTTATTAAGATATGAAGAGAATGTACTGGTTCATATAATACTGAGGTCATTTAGGAAAGGAACAATTAGAATATGACAAACTGGCTGATGTAAAAATACCTGTAACAATTAGAGGTTTTCCAATTGATAAACAGTAACCATCGCTGTCTCTTAACCCATCTAATTCACAAAACAGCTTTTACAAGACAAGTGGCTAATAGTTGCATGGTAACACTAACACCAGTAGCTTTGTCACTATTACTTTTAACATTACTGAATGGAGCCACAGTACTGTCATCCAAATCAACTGCAGAGGAGTTCAAACAGAAGACATGTTACATCACAGAAAGCCCTCTGTTCAACAAAGACAGTCAGGCCAGACTGAACTCTGCTCGGATGGATTCAACACTATTTCACAGCCAGCCAGAGGAGACACTGCTCCGCAAGGATTTCTACACTTAAGCATCAATTAGTCTTTCATTCTAACATGGCCAACATTAACTAATTACTGTATTAAATCTGGAATCTTCATCATTAGGTTAACTTGTGTAGTTTATGGTGGTTTAATAGCACATGTATGTCAACAAATGTAACAATATATAGAGTCTCAGTTTAATAAATGTCAGCTTTACGACCCCTTTTGACTCTCTTACAAAGCTTGAAACTACAGAAAAAATACTGTAGATCTTCATAACACACGTGACCGTGACTGGAGCATTAACTTTGCCTGAACTTTGTCTGAACACGTGCATTAAAAGAGCCCTCAGTACATTACCACAAAGCCGTATAACGGTCTGTCTCAGTCAGTCTTTTAAAACTTGCATCTATGGAAACACACTGGCATGATGCCAGTTTGATGAAGCAGGACAAACTTGTTTCTTTCATTTCTGACTACAAGAAAATGGTTGCTGATTTTTTCCTGAGATGATTTTTAACTGTTCAAGGGCAGAGCGAGGACTACTGGAATGCTAAAAGTCTGAGGCATTCTGCTTGAATCCTCTGTAATGTTTTATTGATGCTCTGTTCTTTATATGGAACAGTCAAAGAATCATAATGTTCTAACAATAGCAGAAAATGAGGCACTAATTCAAAAGGATGTAGATTATTTTAACTAAAAGCCAATCTTGGTCACGATAAAAGCATATCCCTTACACATTGAATTCTCTCTGCTCTGGCTTTGCCTAAAATATGAAGGCACTAAAACCATGAGGTAGTTTGGGATTTCTTTATGGGGAGCAACTCTGGGTTACTGCCTGACAATTTCATGGGTGGTGCTGCTATTTGAGTCTATTAGCAGCTGCATGCCACTTTGAGTCCCTGCACAGGTACATAAGAGAATGCAGGAAAAACAGGAGAGGTATAGAACTATAGACTTACTATTTTACCACGCTTAAATTCACTGAACCATGACCCAGGGACTTCTTTGGGCCATGAAGATATTCTGACCTGTGGAAAACAAAACCAGACAGAGCATATTAATGCAATATCATGGGCATTATTTTTTGTTATGAATCATGCAGCAAACATGAAAAAAGCTTGTTGTATAAAGCACCGCCTCAAGGGTGGCATCAAAGTTTATCATATGGGAGCAGAAGATAAACCTGTTTGTTATTTTAATATCTTTGATAATAATAGAGATGAATAAAGTCAAATCATTCTATAGCATTTGCCTTTTGGTGGTTTTTGTGTTGTTTGCACAAAAGTGAATATCAAATCTGTACAAGCTTAGCCCTGAAGCACATCAAATGGCTTCCTGTGTGTTTGTTCATGTGTTGATTTAACATGATGGCTTAATATTTGATGAGAAATGATGATTAGAAACAGGAATCGCGTGGGTACAAATCCAAAGTCACTTACTCCATTAGACTTCTTATCTGGGTAGATGCAGGTTTCGCCCTCGGCGGTGAAGTTACAGTAGACTTTGAAGGAATCCCCAGAGCAGCCTTGGTTTGGATCAATCCAGTATTCGCCTAAGGAGAACCAAGCACGCTCAAACATCCTGTCCACAGAAAATGGCTTAAAGCTCCTTTTCAAAATGAAGTGTGCTAGATTCCTTTATCCTATGTGAAAGTCTGCTTTAAAATAATTTACTGCTCATTTTCATGGCTTATACACTGCTAGATAAAATGCTATTATTATGCCTGAAGGTATAATTTATGTGCAACAATTTTGACAAAATATTTGAAGTAAAATGAGTAATAATAAACCTAAACCAATCCATACTGCTGTAAATGACAACTTTTCTATCACTCTTATTGCTGCACTTTGCATGTTGATAGCCCTTAATGGTACTGAGGAGACCGAAGGCCCAGAAATCATATAAACTTATGAAACTCTGCACCTATTTACCAAAACAGACAAACCAAAAGATACCAAAGGAGAAAAGGGAAAATCTTCTAACACTGATGAGCCCAATTTTCTTTAGGCAGTGTTCTCAATCACTGTTTTCAACAAGTTGAGTATCTGTTTGTCAGAAAAACAGGTGTCTTGACCAACAACAAAATTTGAGAAAATGGGGAGAATCTCTAGAGTCTCAATTACAGAGGGTTATGAAACTCTTCTCCGCTGCAGCCTGACTTTGTGATTTCCACTGATGAGAGGGCTGTGTTTTTATATCAAATATCTTCCAGCATTTCTTTATTTTTATGTTCAACACTCCTGCTTTGATTGAGCTTACCGTCAGGGAACTCTGGGTGGCAGAGCTGCAGATCTTTGCATGTTCTGGCAGGGTTGTTTTGTGTGCCCATGGGGTATTTCATGCGTTCAATGTCCTGTTTGAGGTTGTTGAGTGAGCCGAAGATGTCCTCCATGCCCTCGCCGTAGTCCATGATGGTAGTGGCTGCGTCTGACTGCATGTCACTGGAGCGCTTGGTCTTCTTGGGTGACTGGATGGGCAGGGGCTGAATGACTTCACCTGGTGGGCCCTGTAGGGTGTGGTGGGAAAAACTATTTTAGATTTCACACAAGGAGACTGAGCTTAGGTTTTGTACAATACTACAGTACAGACAATTTTAACTTGGTGGTAAAACAGGCAACAGTGGTGGTCTTAAATACTCACAGGAGGACCAGGAGGACCAACTACACCAGTGTCTCCTTTGGCACCTGCAGGACCCTGGGAGAAACATGAAAAGAAATAAGATAAATCTAACATACACACAGTGACAATATGCCTTTAAAAACACTGATAGTACTCACAGATGAACCCTTGGCTCCCTTGGGACCTTGAGGACCCTGCATGAGACAGGACATAAGCACAGCAATTTGGGAAAGTCCTTCAATCATCAGCGTAGAATCTAAATGAATGACTGAATCATTGAAAGACTTACAGGCAGACCAGGGGGACCTGGGGGACCGAGAGGGCCGGCAGACCCGGCGATACCCTGCGATAAGATGAGATGAAAGCAGGAATCAGACACATATTGAAAAAACATCGGAGACAAAAGTATTATTGTGAGGCTTGAATATTGAGTGAAATGAAAAAGCTAGAATATAATGGCACAGGACCAGGGACATGGAATGAATACTTAGTTTATGATCTGAACAGATGCATAATGGTAGGAAGCTTTCACATGGAGTTATGGAGTTTTTTTAATTAACTGAGATAGAGAAGAAGTCTTTATTTCAGCCATCAAAAGTAGACCACACACTGCACTTGTGGGGTGCTGTTTCTTTGAACCCTGCAATTCACAATCTTATAGCTCAATTTTGTCAGCAGATAAAGCCAAACAATATAAGGCCTATGTCCAGGCCCTAAAATAGAAATGGTAAACTGAGTGAAAACTTTTTTGAAGCCCTTGTGCTCTGACGAAAGGGGACATTACAATTTCATTAGGCTTAATCTCCAGATACTTAATCCAGCCCATCACCTTAGATCACTAAGCCACGGCAGGCAGAGGGCCACAGCAGGACAGAATAGCACATTCAGTCTACTCGGCAATGTTTACTTAAAAATGTATGAAGGCTGTCATCAGTCCTTTATCGAGACTGAGCTTCAACCTTCTTTCAGCGCTGCTTCCTGTTTAAGTGGAGGGCTCAGTGGTTGAGAAAAAATATTTTTATTTTATGCTGTGATTCATCACAGTGGGCATCAGATACACAGAAACCGACCACAATGGAAACAAGTGGTAAAAGGAAAATCTGTTCACAGTGTTCAGGATGAAGAAAAATGGTTGGATACCTGCTAATATAGTGGAAAACTAGAAATTCTATCAACTCAGACCAACGCTCTCCAAAAACAGTGAAGGGGAGACGAAAAAGAGAGTTTGAAACGTTTAACCAAGATGCTTCAAAACCATACAGGTTTTGTTTCGGTCAAAAGCTAGAAACAACATAAAGTTTGCTCACTGTGGATATGGTAAGTGAGGAGATGTGCATTGCAGTGCAGGGCTCGGTATCACTGCAATGCCTTTTTCAATGGGCTTTAGTCAACAGCAAGTGACTGTGACGAGACCTGTGGTCACAGTGAAATGGCAAAGGGACTAAAAAATGGCAAGAGGTGGAGGGCAACTGGCCCTGAGGACCAACGTGGGAGTGGAGTCATCAATTACTTACACCGTCGCCCTTGCTACCAGGAGAACCTTGGGGCCCGGGCAAACCTCGGTCTCCCTTCTCTCCTTGCTCGCCAGAGGGTCCGATCAGGCCAATCAAACCTGGGTGACCCTACAGGACAAAAACAAATGTGCACACAGAGAGAACAATCAAAGATAACAGCAATGTCCCTTTGTGTACTCAAACTTTAAAGCTATTGTATACATGTCTGACAAGGGCAAAACTGTAACTGCTTTCTCCCACAAAACTGAAATGCACACGGGAGGCTTCATTACAATACAAACCCTCAGGATTCTAATTGAAATGTCTCTCCTGCAACAGACAAAAAAACAACAACAACTTGTGCTTTTCTGTGTGTTGTGAATTGACCAAGGCCAACTGATGACTTTGAAATAGGCTAGCTCTAACTAGCCCCAATGCTTTGACAGCATTAGAACTGCACAACATGCAACATGGTGCCTCTGTTGTGTGCTTTTAAACTGCTCTCTCTCTCAAGCCATCATGTCAGTGTGTGGGAGGCAATTTAGATGGAGTAATGTGTGCTGTCTGAATATCCTTTGCAGTTATATTTCACCAGCAAATTTGACAGTGGCAGCGAAGAAAGGAGCAAGATTAGACAGATTAGAGTAATACATCACATTCAGCTGCAGTTTTTCTCTCACAGCAGCTATGGCAACACTAATTCTGTTTCCTAAAAGTTAACAAGAGCCTACACTGGTATTAACACTGCTTTGTAATTCCAAAAGACGTGTTGCTTTTGATCAGTTGTAAAGTCGTGGAAGCTCTGTGCAAGTGGTGAGCAGCCTTGACTGAACTCTGAACCCAGATCACTGTTTTCAGGTTTATCTTCCAGCCTATTTGGAAGCTGGGAAATAAAAACAGCTTGTATTCAGACGCAAGAGAAAGCGCGACACTCACCTTTTCACCTTTAGACCCAGGGTCACCTTTCAGACCAGGAAGACCAGGAGGACCCTAAACAACAATAGCAGAGGTTAGAAATCAATTTCACAGAGAAAAGACACAAAGATAGATAGATAGATAGCAAGGCAGAAATCTTGAAGCAGAAAATTAGACAATAAGGACAAAGAAACATGAAAGAAATAAAAGACACAAGAAGAGGCGAAAATCATCATTATATAGAGAGAAAAACAGATGAAAACCATCCATGTATTACAGATATGACTTATGGGGAGAGTCCAGCTTTTTGGGAAATATGCAAATCCAGAGACAGGTGAGATGTTTATAGCTACTTAATCTGTGTAAGTTCAGTACAGTGAGACTGTAGGTTTAACCTGGCTTCACTTAAAGACTGGCAGCAAGGGGAAACTTGCCTAGCTCTGTCAAAAGTGAAAAAATATACCTTCCAACAACTCCAACTCTAGCTAGACAGATAAATAGTGAGAGAGGGGGAGAGAGTATGCAAACTAACCATGGGACCAGGTGGACCATCTTGTCCTGGGGAGCCGGGCAGTCCTTGTTCACCCTGTGAAAAGCCATTCAGTTGCAGTGAGCATTATAGCCTCCTGTATTTTCTCTGGCCTGCCATTGATTTTATGTGCTCAGCATGATGATTAATAGCCCAAACAGGGAAAAAAATGTGCTGGAATAAACAAGCGAAACTAAAGTATAAGCCAAATGGGTGTATTGATTATTCCATGAAGTCTATCATCATGCCTTAGCAGTACTTTTTTATGTGTGTGCACTGTGGGTGTGCATGTCTGCTTGGGAGTGGAGCTGAATGTGTATGCAGTGTGTCACAGGGAAAGATCATTGTTTTAGCTCAGACTTACGACGGGGCCAGGGATTCCACGCAGACCCTCTGGGCCGGGCTTTCCTGAAGGTCCCTGGGGTCCAACTGGTCCTGTTTTACCTGCTGGACCCTCGGCACCTGCCTCACCCTAAAATATAACACAATTTAGGGATTTAGGCCTTCTGCACCTTGCTGAAAGTAGGGTTCACCTGATTTGAATTGTAATATTTTTGTAATATTAAGGCTGCTGATATATTACTGATATTTAGAGAAACATTTAAATTTGATCAAATTCATGTAAAAAAAAAAAAAAAAGTATTCAGCCTTTCTTCCATACTGGCAGGAAAAAACATAGCCAGTTATTACTACCTTGAAATTAAGAACAAAATATCAGTCAAATAAACACAATACAAAAAAAAAAATACAAAAACAACTTCAGATCTATGCTGTGCCCACTGTTTTTAGCTAACTGTAGCCACGGAGGACACTCACCAGGTAACTGCCAGTGACAGTGCTATGTCTGGGTTTTTACAAAAATCTAAATAATAAAATAATTTGTAATGTTTGGTAAAGGTGTGCAACAACTTCTAAAATCTGCAACAACACTTGATGTCTTGCTGTCATGTTTTCTTCGGAGCCTCTCCATATCTCAGAGTATATTCATCAGAATTCAGCTGCGGGCTGCTTTTAGCTTTAAATTATGCTGAGACAGTATGCAGTGTGTAGGTCGGATAAATGGGGACAAGTAAACAGGCGTCTGAGTTATCAAATGAGCCAAAGTCTTCCTGTTCCTCCAAACGAGGTTCAGAACAGGCACAGCAATAGATGGTGCTACATTTTAAGTTAATGAGAAATTAAGTATGGCCTCGAGATCAAAGAGTGCCACAGCTGACCAGCTGTGATCTGAAACACATCAATATGCACAGAGACTAGACAGAGCTCATGGACATAAGATATCAAGTTTGAGCTGCCAGGTATTTACAGATTATAGGCTTATAGCAAAGTGGTCAGAACTACTTTACTGAATTTATTACAATCGCTGTGTATTACAGCTGCAGTTCTCTCTTTTGGAATTTTAAGAATCAGCTTCCAGGTTTTCAAGCACACATTCAAGGCTGATTTCCATTTTTAAGAACATGATAAAACATATAACCTGTTTTATTGATCATCTTTCAATGCAAATATAAAAACATGCATTAGTATATAGACAGTTCATGATACTGACTGCATAAAACATATTACAGTAGTATAGCGTACTGGAAAGTTAAGTTTTACATCTGCACTCATATAACCAGTGGATTAGCTGAAAAGAGAGATGAATGATTTATATTCAGCGTGCACCAGCTGGTGGTAATTGATTCTGCCTATGCACAGAGCAACAGATCATATGTATAGATTCAGATATTGATGAAACCAGGTGATCCGTGTAAAACAAGTGCCAGCTCAGAGAGCTTAATTGGGACCTGATTCCCACTAAAAAGAGAAAAGCATGATAATTCTGAAGACCTGAGGGCTCGACATAAATAGCGTTTACTCTTTTTGTCGGTCTTGGAATTAAGCCACTGTTTCTTGCATTCTTGCACAATGCAAGAAACAAGTGAATCTTAGTTTTTCTCAAATAGGCTGCGTCCATAAATTTCCAGCCGAGGGACTTGCTGAGACGGCTCTACTGTGCAAAGGATGAATTGATTTTGTTACCTTAGCGCCCTTCTCTCCTTGCCTGCCCTCTGCACCAGCAGCCCCCGGAGGTCCCTGAGGAGGATGACAACAGGACACTGCTTTAGCATTTCAACACAGCATCAACACACACTGTACAAGCAAGACTGTACTAGCTAGTGAATGTGCATCGTTAATCTTTCACATTATTTCAGAGGCTAACCAGAACATTCAGTCATGTATCTCTTTGTATGTTGCTTATATGCTTTGGATGAACAAGGAATGATCATCACCACCAGAGACTGTCAGGTCATCTCTTGGCAATTCAGTTTACTTTTATTAGATTTCATATTGAACAATTGTCATGCCTGATAAATACTTGGTGGATGCTGTCTTCGAACAGGAATGATTGAATGTGCTCTACTTCAGTTATGTCAAGATCTATTTGAGCGACTTGGACATGCCTTTGTCTGCCCAGGAAACATACAATCATGCATCCATATGTACGTATACACACAGAAAACACACAGAGTCTTCTGCATTCATGCCAAGGGCTGGCAGGTCATCTCAGGCCCACAACGATTCCTTTAAATTCCACCTCCAGTGGTCCCTCTTCAAAAACGCTCTCCATCCAAATTCCACTCTCATCTAGCCGACTGAAGCCTGAGTGCTATTGACTGAGGGCCTATAATGTGAGCTTGCCTCCTGTCTTGGAGCTTTCATCTTCTCCTGATGTGTACCTCTCACTGGTGGTGAAGAAGCAGGCTCTTGATCAGCACAAAGAGCCATTTCAATTGTAGCACTATGTACAGCGGCTAGAATCAATGTGTAGGTGTGTTTTTCAAGTCAAGGTTGCAACAGTTGTTTCTGCAGCATAAGGTGTATGAGGCACAGCTACTGTTCTTAATTGAATAAAATTGCTACCAATTACTGAGACAGGAGAAAAGGGTAAAACATTAAGTAGTGACATGAACCCAAATGAGATGAAATGAAAAAGAATTAAAGTCAGATGAGGTTAATAACCTTTCCGTATTTCTTTTTTCAAGAAGCAAAGTTGAATACATTTCCAGTATTAATGCATTAGCAAAAGAGATGAAACTAAATTTGCTGCTATGCTAAATTGACTTATTCAGAATCAGAGGCCGTGCCAGAGAGAGATTTAAGGATTGTTGCAAATTTTTACAGGCAAAATGCTGAGAAGGCCAACTCTTGCTGTGGAATTATGTATTCAAAGGCGCAACCTGTCGGGGAGTAGCAGGGATCATCTCAGGTCCCTTTTTTTCGAAGTGATTAAAGACCTGTGTGTGATAAAATATCCCTTTTCCTTACCATAATCCCTAGGCCATTTAGGTGCAGCATATGCTGATACCATGCTAAATGCTCAGAATGTAAATTTCATTGGGCACATTAGAAAAGCAATCAACCCTGGTTTAAAAATGCATGACATGTTTTTTGTCCCAATGGACTGAGCCTTGGAGTCTCTTTGAAATGCAGTCAGTCACTTGAGATTGTGACTTTTCTTTCAAATTCAGGAGAATAGCTGCTCATTTTCATGTGGACTTTGAGCTTCACATCATATTGGAAATATGTTAATGTTCCATCTCGGATGTGTGCATTCAAAAAGCAGCTTACTGGCTTAGATATTTCACACTCAGATATCTCAACCTCATACTGTAGGGTGCATGAAGGGGATCTCCTTATTGACATCATAGAAACATGAACTTTTAATGTGGTAAAATCTTTGTATTTTATATTATCTCAGATTTGTTACCTCTCAAAGTAGAGACACAGTTCTTCTACAGGCTGACAAAAAATCTCAGTGATGATAACCACAGCACAATCAACACATTCAGTGATTCAAGGTTTTATTCTATTTCTTTTTTTTCCTTTTTGGTGGGCACTCCTAAAGCCAACCCTTCTTCTCTCTTAACCTATTAACAACTTTACCATATCCATGTCATGCCTTTGTTTTGCTCTGGCTGTCCGTCAAGCAGCCATGGATCAATAATGTGTCAGACTTGCTATATCTCTCTCTTGCTTTCTTCCCACTGCCACAAGGACGTAAATGAGTTTGGAACTCACAGCTCCTTTTTTTCCAGCTATTTTTTGGTAAGCCATTTCAATTTCTTGCTGAGAAAAAAAAACATTCATGGTTTTCACATCCTACCATTCATTTCTCAATAGGCTTTGAGGAGGATTTCTTTGCAGGCAGCGCAATGCTTTGACCCCTTAAATCTCCCACTTTGTTTTCCCCACTCTACTTTTAATGAAAATGAATCTCTCCTGCTTTACTGCCAAGATTGAGTTGTTGAGAAGGAGTTGTTGCGAAGAGAGACGAAATACCAGCCTGTTGGCTAAGGAGCCAGAGCACAATGCCAACAGATACACACTCCCTTCATCTATTCTGAAACAGAGCTAAGACACATTTCACATGGGCTTGTTGATGGTTTTAAAACTGACAGAAGCGTTGGTCAGCAAGAACATTTCATATCAAAACAACTCACTCTTGCAATGATGAAATGCCAACAACGGGGACCATCAGACCAGCCTATCTTGGAGTATTGCCGGAAGCTCACCAGTGATGCACACACAAATAAAAATACTGCAGTACTTTTAGTTTTAATGGCCACAGACTTACTCTCTTGCCAGGTGGTCCAGGTGGGCCAGCTTCCCCTGATGGACCTGGAGGTCCCTGAAAACAAGCAAGGAAACAGGAGATGCAGGATACTATTAAAAAACAATAAAACAAGCTGTATTAACAAATAAGTCAGTGCTGATATGAATTTTGATGAGAGCGCAGCATGCTTCACTAAATCTCTGGTTATGTCTGCCAAAAGGACAATAACACAGAGAGCATATTGACATTTAGGGAATATTCAACCCCAGGATAGTCTAGCAGAGTTAAGCCAAAACCCAAAGTTGGAAGAGGTGCTGCACTGCCTGAAATGATACATACTGTGCGCCCTGAGACACTTTCATCCAATTATCTTTGAGTTAATTGCAAGCAATCAAAACAATTTTTTATCATTTGCATTGGTAAATATTTCGCAGTACTGAAAAGTGAGAGTTATTCAGCTGTTTTCTAAGTTAGGTACACAGTTATATTTTAACAATAATAACAGAATGATACATATATATGTTTTCCTCTCAAAGAACACCGAGCCATTATACAAAGTTTATCATATTTTAATATACCTTCTAAACACTATTTTACGCTGTAGCATTTCAGCATGTAATCAGAGGTCATGAACCAAAATTCAAATATGTAACATTCATGGAGTAAATAAAATACTTTCTGTGTTTTTCTTGATGATAAAGGCTCATTTACATTCATAAATATTAATAAGAGTTGTGATTTGTTGCGCTTTACTCAGGGCCAGCACATTACTGTTTGGCTTTTATTTCTAATCATACTTAATGAATCTGCAAAGCAGACAAGTCCATTTACCCTACACCCAAGAGTATGGGGTAAATATCATGAATTAAAATGCTGCAGTGTAAATTATTTACTGACTACATATAATTATTACAGCTAACTTGTGGTGGACTACTATAATATAAAAGAAACGTAAACAAGAGATATTCATACTCATTCATACACAGTGACAAAGCAGCTGATAATTAGATTATATTATGTGCTTGTTAAGTGTCCCTCAAGTGAACCGTATACAGTACATGATATGTACTCATGCAGTCATTTGTTCAGTCCAAATACTGTGAAATGACTAAAACTTACCGGCTGACCGGCCTCACCATCCTCTCCCTTCTCTCCTGATTCTCCATCAGTGCCCTGTGCAAGAGAGATGTGCTGGTTAGATAATGTCTGCCATTAAAAATATCTATCCCATACTATACTGTTTAAATGATGGATTTAACATGATTCACAATACAAAGGCCTATATGATCTATTGTATATGGGCCTGTATGAGGTAAATATTGCTTAAAGATTTCATACTTACAGCAACACCTGGTTCTCCAGGAGGGCCAGGGTCTCCTGGGAATCCGACTGGACCCTTTAAGGGAGAGAAACAAGATGCATCAGTGTAGCAAAAGACATCTGAGGCGCTGCTGCAGAGACATAATTTCCCTGGACACAGGTACTAAGGACATGGTTAGTAATTTAGACAGTGATTTAGTCCTGGTGTACCTGGTTACAGCCATTGAAGGCAATTTGATGGACTTAATGATGATGTTGCAAATCCACGAGAAAAGGCCTCACTGCATTCCATTACCATGCAGGCATAAAATATAATCTCCCTCAATAAAAAGGCTTTTTAGCTCTTGAATATGTTCTAGGATAAAATTGCCTGCCTCAAGGCTGGTGGGGGACATTTCCTTTAAAGCAGTACATTTGAGCCTGTTAGACTGAGTGCAGGAAAAAACACTCTTTGCAGATTTTTGAGAGTATTTGGCGGACTTACAGGGTTGCCCTTTGGACCGTCATCTCCAGGGGGTCCTTTGGCACCAGCAGGTCCAGCAGCTCCAGGGGGGCCAGCCTCTCCTTTCTCTCCTCTCTCACCTTTAGGTCCCTATAGTGGTGGGGGGTGGGGGAGGGTGTTCATTACACCAGTACCACAGGGGACAGCATTTTTTTAAGAGTCTACACTGAACTGAATGGGGGCTAAAAACTGACGTGCGGTCAGGGGCTGCTGAGAGGAATTGGATCCAAAGCTGATCTCAGTGTGCGTAACAGAGGACAACAACTCTGGATGGTCAACACTGCTGATATGAAATGACACTATGAGCTCTTAGATATGATGTTACTGTGCCTCTACAGTCCTGATATAACAGGACAATTTACAGTAATCTCAAAGGTGCAATGTGTAGCATTTCAAGCATTGATACAATTTAGACCATGTTTCCTAGAAACATCATACTCCCTAATGAGAATAAATATGTCAGACATGATTTTCATATCTGCCTTTACTCCCCTTCACCATCTGTCATTGCAAGAAACTTGAATCTTCCAGCTTCTGTAGCTCTATTTGTGCTGATATAATGGTGCACTCTTCCTGTTTTATAAGATAAAGCACTTTTGCTCTGTGGCGTGAAGGAATTCTCTGAATTGTGATTTGGCGGCAAATCTGCTGATGATCTGAATATGAGATTGTTCTGTATGTCCCCGTTTGCTGCACTGCATTTGGGCAGTCAGCTTTTTCTCTTCCATTCGGTGGAACTCTTCACTAGATGGCAAAAAAGAGCTGTAGTTTCATCTACTGTATAGCTTTAAAGCCACGTTCAACATCTGGCTAAAAGCATCATTTTAATTACTGTTTGTACTACACACACTTAAGCTCTTTTTACAGTTTGGTCACATCCACATCTCAATTGTGTTTTTATCATTTATTGTATATTTATCGTGTATGTGGTTAAATGCTGTGTATGTTTCATGTCTATTTGTTTAATGTATATAATTATTGTGTGCCTGTTTTCAAATGGATGATGGATGAAAATGTGCTTTTAGCTATATTAAAAGTATACAAAATCTAATTGCAACAATTGTGTTGAATATTGTACATGGTGCCTTATAAAATTAAATGAAAAGTAAAGTAAATTCAACTCAATTAATTTTTTTCTCAATACCATTTCTTTTTGTTAGTAGTAACTAATATATAATGATGTCTATATAATATATTGTAGTAATTATGAGTTAATATTGTTCCATTGCCATTAGTACTTCATGTAACACTTTGATGTAAAAAGACAAAAAACAAACTGAAAGGCATTGGGTTGGGCTGTGCTTATGACGGGGACTTCACTGCACACTGACTTTGGAAATGTCAATGACAGCAGCAGTTTGATGGGGAACTAGCAGAGGACATTATGAATGCTTGTAATCACGCTCCTCTGCCACTCCCACTGGAGATAGGCCATCTTTTCAATCTGCTGTTGTACCTCAATAATGATAAATGAGGCAGCAGAGCTAACAGAGCCATCAATGATGGGTGTTTGGTAAAAAAAAAAAAAAGCTAAGAAAAGAAAAGCTAATCAGAGTGTCATAAATCTCTGTCTGGCAATAACACAGGCAAGCATATGGATATGGTAAATTAACATGCAATCTTTCAAAATCTTTACATCAATTACATCTGACATTTCGTATAGCAAACTATAATATAATTAGAGCAACGTAAATACATGGTATTGAAGAGGACTTACAAAACTTGTAGTCCTTCACTACTGCCCCATTGCAGATATCAAAACAGGACAAATCACAGCTAAAAGCTGTGCTCAGCAAAGTGGGTGTATGGTGTTTTGATGCCAACTTGCTTCATGGTGGCTGCAATCATTGTTCTTTAGGACAGAAGCACCAGGCGTATCCTGGTAATTATGTTTTAAGAGTCTGGGAAGAGACTCAATTTGGCAGACCATGTGGACATGGGGTGCAAAGCAGAAGAGCCATGATGAGATGAACTACCAGCCTAAATGTGAGAAGCAATTACTTTCAGTGTGATGAATACACAGTGTCACTCGAAAGAAAAAAACCTTCTCCTTAGATTGGATTTTCTTCTATATTTGCCTAAAGCTATCCATTAAGCAACTGTTTTCATGGGGATAACTTACAAATATATGTTGCTGATGTTGCTGATACTGTTAGCTACCTTGCTGTAGCAAAAATACATTTTACCAACCTTAGTGGTGTGTACATTAAAGTCATGTAAAGTGAAGTGAAGTTACTTTTTAAAATGTTTTCAAGCAGAGTGCTACAAACATTCATGGTAAGGCTGGGTGGTATGTTAAAGACTAACATAATATATGAGATGTGTGTTGATAAGCAAGATGTACTGTACGTACAAACACACACACAGTGACACATACATACATAAAGACATACAAACATAAGACATTCCTGCAACACATATTTAGCTAACAAGAACAGAGCTCACTTACCCCAGTTCCAGGCTCTCCAGGTTGTCCTGGGTTTCCGGCCTCACCTTGTTCACCCTGTGGTTAGACAAATGTCAGTGTCCGGACAGATAAACCTTCACCCTCACACATGGAGAGCTTCCACATTCAGACGCAGCATTTGAAAAGAAGTCACACCCACTCTAACAAAATAGTTAATAATGTTATTAATATCAACAAAAACCAGACATTTAATTGTACTAAGTCTGTAATTGTAGTTGATACAAGGGTGTTAAAAGTTACTATACTCCAAGTGCCCTCTTAAAGTGTTGGTAGCCCTGTTTCTTATTCCAGAGTCATTTTAACAGATGTGGTACAGCATTAAGTATTTATAGTGCAGCCGTCTGCCAAATGGCAGTAAAATGGACGAATCTTGTTGGAAGGGTTGTAAAATAGACATTAATAGTGTCAAAGCACTAACTCAGACAAAAAGCCTGAAATGAACGGACTGCAGGTTGTAACAAAGGGGGTAGCTGGGTGGTCTGGAGCGGGCTGGAAGGCGTGGCCCAGCAGTATGTCAGTCATAGTGCCCAACATCATGCTAGGAAGGCAAAACACCCTTGGGTGCCATGTTCTGTCTCTTACCTTCTCACCCACGGATCCCATGGGTCCCACTCCACCTGGAGGGCCTTGTGGACCCTGCAGCAAGAAATAAAGAAAGAGATGAGTCATCACCTTGGAGAGGTCGCTGGATGATATCCGGGCATTGCGATGTAAGATAGGTGCAGTAAAGCCACTGAAGATGTAGTTAACTTTATGTCACAGTCTAACATGGAACTGATCCTTTTTAATATATGTAGATGATGGAATTTTGTGAATACACATTGTTAACAATTAAACATACGTACATCAGCTCCACTAGGACCCTGAGGACCTCTGGGACCAGGGGGACCAGGAGGGCCCTGCGGAAAAGAAATACAGTGTTGTTAAAGTGTATTAAACTATTATAAGAGTGCTTAAAAGAAGCAGGTGTGTCTCTTACCATGGGGCCAACATCACCGTTCTCTCCCTTCTCACCAGGAGGTCCAGGAAGCCCCTGAGGACGACAAAAATGAATAACCAATTATATTATCGGAAAAGAAAATAATCATTTTACCAGCACAACGTGCTGTTGCAAGGATAAGCAATGGTGTTCTTAATGATTTAAATTGGTTTGTGCTGTTAACTGCATTCACAACAGCTGCTCCTGCTTGCGAATTAATTTGAGATTTGATTTGACTGCTGGAATACATTGTAGTGATGCACTAAAATATTAAATATATCTGTGGGCCAGAACATGCATAAATTAATCAATTGAATCCATGCTTTAACTGCAGTCTTGTCCTATTATCTGTTCAATTAAATATTCAATGAATATATGCTGAGCAAGGTCAAGAATATGTCTACTACGAGATGAACCAGAGGCCTTCAAAAAACAGTCAGTCTTGTGCAGACAAACTGAATGGAGCACTAACAGAATCAAAAGCAGTGCAATTTAGTGATAACAGAAGGAGCCATTTCAATACTTGAAGCAAATATGGCGCATTCCATCAAAATGAGTCGGATGTCGCAGCGGCCCGTTCGTGTAGAAACAATTGATTTTGGGCTGTTTGGGGTTTTTATGTGTTTCTGAATAAATAAAGTCTCAGCTTTAATACAATGTCAACATTAATGTAAAATTCAAATCATAAGTATAGTTTTGAAGCTCTTAAACGTAATGTTAGGTCAGACGGTTTTTCCCCGAACACCTGTTTATTGACACCGCCGTATACAGTTGATTGACAGATGAGACAGATTGTGGTTGATAGAGGAAGATAGCTAGCTAGACAATGAATTCACATGAGGAAGAAATCGCTCGACTTTTAAATTCAATTCCTGTTAGAGGTGCTACATCTGACCATTGGACCGAGCTAATTTGTGGCAAATGTGGGGTATCACTTTAGACCAAAAAATATTGTGTTCATTTTGACTTGAGTCTCAATAAATGTGTTGTAATCCATGTGAAAAATGGCTGAATATGAATTATTATCTTTAACACCCTTTTTCTCAAAAATAACGTTTGATGAGAATCAACCTTTGGAAGAGCATGTCTCATAGAATATTTGGTGTAGAAAGATAATGTTGGTATCGCCATGAAGCTGAGACTTTCCTCTTTACAGACATACAGAAAACTCAAAATGTGTTTTTTGGTCAAAGTGACTTAAAATGATGGAGCAGGTCACATATATCAAATACTTCAACAGCTCTTTGAATGAGGTAGGAGAAAGTGCATAAAACAAGTATGCCAATGTGTTAAAGGGCCTGATTTGGCTAGACTTTCTAAAATAGCTGTTGGTAGTGAAGAACTCAGTGATGTCAGATATCTCCACACCTGGGTGTGAGCACAACAGGGGTTTAAGCTTCCTTATAAATACTCAGGCGAAGGTGAGATGATTTAACATGTAAGACAATACTCCTCTTCTGTTTGCTTTGCAGTGACTTGCTCAATTTCACTCAGAGGTGCAGACATGGGATCCAGCTCACTCATGCATGTTAAATGAGCAGCGTGGTCAAGACCTCATATGTGCGTCTGATCCCTGACATTTCTACCTTGCCGTGATTAAATTTCTGTACCCTGCTTTGCCTTCTGTGTGTGTGTCTGTTCTTGATTCAGAGGCAGGTTTGTCATCAGTGTGAGGTGCAAGGTTGCAAGGGAGGAGATCAAAGAATTACTTCCTCTACATGTGTTTACACCAACCTCAAATACACACAATGCCGGGGGGAAAAAAAAGACTCTTTGCCGACTGTTTGTGTATGTGTGCATCGCCCTACATCTAAGCGTGTGTGTTCATGCCCCTGTTTGCAAGTATTTTACGTGGGTACTCAAAAGTGTGTGTAGCTGCATGCTGATTCTTGCCGTGCTGAGAAATCTCATCTGTGTAAAGGTCTCCTCTAGTCTGAGATCGTTAGCGGTGCTACTAATTATGCAGCATGGTAAAAGTGCTCGATGAGGAACTGACTATTGGAGCAGGTCAGTCCACGCAATTAATGGAATCGCGACGGGAAGTGAATTACTCCCAATTAAAAGTCCATTGTATACAATCCTGCAGAGATAGGATAGTACCTTGGAACGATGAGCAGTAGTCTATGTAATTTCATCAAGACAATGACCCCAGTCTCTGCAGTAAACTCTTAACGTGTTTGGTTTAAGAAGTTGATTACTAATAAAAGAGATAATTACTACTGAGGGGAAGGTCCTACCTCGTTAGGTTATTATCATGGTGATACAAAACATCATTAAGCCTAGTAATATTGTCAGTCTGGCTTAAACTATTTCCTTGGATGGGTAGTCTACTTTACCACACACCTATGAATAACATAAAACATTTCACAAAAAAAAGCAAAATGCAACACTGATGATAATATCTTAATCTAAAGTATTATACACACTGACAAGCCTTGCTGGTGAATTCTTTACACGGGGAGAGGTGGCGTAGAGAGTTTGATGAGAAAGAATCATTACTGGCCTTCCTTAACCCAGGTGGTGAAAGGATGTTGCCAGTGAATGAAGGTGAGAGGTGTAATCATTACAGGTCAAAGCTTGGCCACCATACAATACACACCACAGATCCAATTAAAGCCGAGTATACTGCATGGGCAAAAGTGTGTGGGTTTGTGTGTCTGCCCTTGTTTGCTGTGTAGCATGGTGTGGAATGAATGTAACACAGTTTAGAGAGGTAATTGAGTGATCCTGATTCTTACGCATGTCTACTGCTACTACAGGCAGAATGAGCGAGTAAATGACCAGAAAATATATTTCAATTCACTTTACAGACTTCTAGTCCATAGTAATAAAATATAAGGGAGGTATAAGATAAAAGATATTTGAAAATAAACATACACAGTGAGTTGTTATACCTACTCAGTTGGTCTAAAACAAGATGAATTCTTAATTCTTTTATATTTACTTTGTTATACTCTGTATTAACCTCGTTGTATTTCTCTTCTTCCTGCACCTTGTGCCAGCTAAATCAGTAATGTATGGTATTGCAAAGCAGTTAATTGATTGGCCCTAAAAACTCTCTTATGCCTTCAGAAAAACAAGATTAGACAATGTTAGTTTAGAGTCCAAAACACATGACACGTGTCACCCGTAGCATGACATGGCGCGCCAACAGGACCATACAGAATATGAACCACAATATAAAGCACATTAAAATGAATATGAAGTGATGCCCTGAAGTCAGGACTCTAATCTCTCCAGCTATACATAGCTCAACTGGAAATGTCTTTTTTAACATTATCTTTATGAAGCCAGGGCTGTGGCTCATAGGGGACTGGATATTTTTATACCACAGTGATGAGTTTCTCCTAATCCAATGTGACAGCTACAAGACCTCAGACGAAGAAATACTATCACCTGGCAGGTGAAACAGCCAAGGCACAGTGGCAGTACAGTGGAAGCAAGTCTGAGTCACAGGGGTGGGATGTCCACCTGGGCCAATGTGTGTCTCGCCACCACCTGTGTGTGGCTTTATATAGCAAATAATCGGGGTGGCTGTTTTGATGCATGTCATATGCCACTGATAAGTGCTGAACTAAAAATAAGTATAGACAAAATGTTTTAAAAATTATGCTGAGTTGGCCAATTTCCCTCTAGATAAGATCATGCAACATCCATTATCTAATCTTATTGCCTGCATGACTGAAACAGCATTAGAAACAAGTGGCATTACCAAACCTTGATGGTAGAACTTTTCCTATGTTGTAGAGTTTAAAGAACTGAATATGGGACTAAACACCTTGTGAAGACAACTGTCTTTTGCAGTGCATGGAGCAGCACAGAGCTAAGCCTGCTGAAGGCAAGGTCCAGTTGGTGTGTGTGAATAGACAAGGTTGTGGAGGCATGATAGGAGTTTGTTCTGTCCTCCATTTGTCATTCATTTTTGCACATATAAATGGTGCTGCCTCACTGTACATATGTCCTTACACACTATGCCTGCTTATCTGAAAATGTTATAATGGATTGCTACAATAAATTCATTATTTATACAATGTTTATTGACTGAAGGTCACTCCATATGGCTCATTATATTGGATTACTGTAAATTGTGTGAATGGTACCTGCAGACCGATGGGACCAGGGGGCCCAGGGAAACCTCTGGAACCTTCATCTCCCTTCTGTCCAAACATACCCTGCTGACCTCTGGGACCAGGTTCTCCATCACCTCCCTGAGAAAACACACACACACACACACACACACACACACACACACACACTGTAACCTTTCATCTCAAATTTAACATTTTGTACTGAAGGCATGTTCATGTTAAACTATATGTTTATTCTTACAACAAGCTTGTAAGAAATTGCTGGCAAAAATGGTGTTGCAGACAATATTATGGTCATTGAAATGTTCATATACATATGTGTGTATAGTTTACTGATTTAACATAGAGGAGATTCCACTTAAAGGTAGAAAGCTTTTCAACTTGACGGTTTTAAACACTTAATGTAGGGGGAAAACATTAGGCACATTAGGGGACTTTCAGACTACAGCTCTGAGCTATCTGCATTGTCTACTATTGAGAAATACTATAGGCTTATCTAGCCTGCATGTCATCTTCCTGTCTGTCTCTCTGTTTGGTTTGTGATGCTATAGGCATCACACATTCACATATGGTCCATTACATCAGTTTCATCCATGCTTTTAAGGGCAGTTGTACTTACAGCAGGACCTGGGGCACCTATGGGACCTTGGAGACCAGCTGGGCCAGGAGGACCCTGAGCACAAACAAGAAAAAGTTGCTACCAGAAAATGGCCACACAAATGTCAAAGCACTCATGTATCACTTTGTGATTTGTAAGTAAAACACAGCTCACTATCATTGTGATAATGGTGTCAGTGTGCTGTTCTGTAAGTAGGAATCCCTTTAGAAAATACATAACATCTCCAACTCCTTTATTACTGTGAGAAATTGATGTAAATGTGTGTGCAAATAAGGAACAACGCACCTGTTCTCCCTTGTCGGCTTTGCTTCCTTTCTGACCGGGCTCTCCAACCTCTCCCTGGGAAAGAGAAACACACATACACACACACACACACACACACACACACACACACACACACACACACAGTCAGCAAACTGTCTCAGCTCAGCTTCTTCTCTAAATGTCCACAGTGAATGAAGAATCATTGAAAACCCTCAGCTTAACACAAACAACCATTATCCGCAGCTATCATCTTAACACGGCACTGTATGGATGCACAAATATGGAGATGTATGATTTTTACTGTCTAGTTCATTGCATAGCAAACCTCTGCAGTGACATATGTTTGGCAGCTCAATAGAATGCCTGATAGTAACCTTAAGGGGCATAATGATTGCAGAAAATGAAACGAGCAAAAGTATTTCACTTTTACATCTCCTCTAATTGCGTTTGCTGGCGCATTTGGTTATGAAGATGGATAGGCAACAGTGAGGAAAAGCCATATTTTCCATGCAGATGGCCTGAGTGTGAACATGGGGATGAAGATTGATTTGCAATCTGGTTCAGTCCCAAAACGTATCCCAGTTTGGGAATGTAGAAGGAGTTGTAACTGGGCCAACAGGATGGGATGGGGGGTGGTGAGGGTGGTTGACTGACCTTGTCACCATCCTCTCCGGGTGGACCTTGAGGTCCAGCAGGCCCAGGCAGACCAACAGGACCCTGGACACCATCACGACCAGCAGGACCTTGAGGCCCTTTCTCACCCTAGAAGAACAAAGACATTTGTTTTAATTATATTTTGAAAAGTAAAAATGGTAGAACTGAACATCAAAAAGAGAAAAACTATTAAGGTAACAGAATGATTTTGTGTCTGACACTGTAGAAATGAAAAAAATACTTACAGGTGCTCCCTTCTCTCCAGCAGGACCTGGGGGACCCTGAGGGCCAGGTCTACCAGACAGGCCAATTGGACCAGCTGCACCAGCAGGACCTCTCTCCCCAGGAGAACCCTGTGAGTTTGAGAAAGAGAGAGATGATGAGTGAAAAATAAAAGCCAGAAGCCATGTTTGGTTTCTAAGAGATGAACACATATTTCATAGTTCTGTCAGCCTGCCCATAAATATAACCTGAGTATGCTGAACAATAACCACAGCCATTAAGACATCTACAAAGCAAGACCCAGCTGAGTTCCACTGCTAATAGATCAACACAGACACACACCTACATACACAAACCCTTTTTAAGAAGAAGAAACTGAAAAAAACAGCAGGAGCAACACACGGTAACAGGTGGCTTTTAAGTCCTTGAAAGCAGTCGGCATTATCTGCTGTCGGGAGTGCTGACATCTTGGTGGCTCTTTAAGCTCTGAGCATCTCGCTACTGCTGCTGAAAATGCATTTCTGAATGAAAGAGGCTGCTGCTCTGTATCAGTACTCAGATACAGGAACTCAGTGTTCACCTACAGTAAATCCATAAAACATGATGGTGAATGACACTTTTTTTAAAATCTCGGCTGCACTGAATTAACTCACTGTGTGCCTGCATACGCATGAACTTTATATTCCCAGGAATACATGGCCTTACCAAAATACAAATGAGGACTATTCTATGTTCTGTGAAATCAACCTAAATATTAAAGCTGTGTTGTTGATATATTTTATGCCGATTTTGGACTTTATAAGGTTTATCATTCTTTTCTCAAAAAAACCCAGTATCTGTAGATGGTTTTGCCCAGATATTTCAAACTATGACCCATATATGATGAAATCCATGTTGGACACTCTCCAATCACAGCATTGTCAGATGTCTTATCTGGAGCGTATCTTATCTCCGGACTGGGACCACTTTGATAGTATCAGAATATGGATTTAAGATATTTTTCCAATATGTCGTTTTCTGAATGCCACACACATCACATTTCTGGTGTCAGCATATCACATGATACTACCAAAATGCCTCGCCTCATATATGTTAAAATACGGAAAGGATGATTCAAATCGGATCAAAAGGGACTTAATCTATCATCTATATATCATATAATGTTAATATCTTCTTTGTAAACATTCTAAATTGTTTGGGTTTATTTAATGAATTTTCCTAATAAATTAATTTTCCTCATGCAAAGGCTGTGATGTATTGCCTGTCATTTAGAGCAGGGGGAATCACACCACTATCCTTAAAACAGTCCGAGTTATAGTGTCCCATGATAAATGTTGGAGGCTTTTCTGTCCTGTTAAGAATAAAAATCCTGGAGGAAACATAAAATACAGTAATGTTCAACATGAAAACGACCCTCAAATCTCTATACTGGTGGGGCGCCATGTTTTGTACTCTAAAGTGTGAAGTAAGTGACACTTCAATCTACATGAGGCTCATCTAACCTTTTTTTTAATAATCTTTATCATCATCAAAAACATTGAAAACAATTGTTGTCTGTAAACGTCATCTGAATGCGACGTCTGAATGCGTCTGAAAGTGTTTGAACTTATAGTCTACAATATGTATGCATGTTAATGTGCAAACAGTTAACTAAAGTTTGTGTGCAGGTTGCTTTAATGTGTAAAATGTGTGGCCTTGAGTAGGAAGCTATGAATGTATTCATTTCCCAGGGCTGTATTTACTGTGGTGGCACATTGCTGCTACATTATTCTAAACATGTTCACACTTACTTACAGTAGGTGCTGAACTCTGGACATTCAAGTATTTTCCGAGCAGAAAAAATTACATTCAAGAGACAAAGAAGTGACAAGAAACCCACAATGTTTGCCATAAACATAAACAGATTATGTGTTAACCTGACTTTATACTGCTATCAATGACATGTAACATTTACAACTGCAACAGTGTTGTTAAATGTCTAGAGCAGAGGTTTTCAAAGTGGGAGGCGGGCCTCCTCAGGGGGGCTCCAAAGTGTTTCAGGGGAGGCTCAGTGAATGGAAGTGAAAAAATATTAGTTATTACATTAGTTATCAGAGGGAAATCACATAGAATAGCCTAAATGTGTGTGATTTGGAATCAAATAACATAATCATGATCCCATAGGCATCCTGGAAATTGAGTGAAACTAGGCAAGTAAACTAAGGTGGGGTGAGGGGGCGCCCTTTTCCAAGCTTTGTCTGAGGGGAGGCCCACAGTCTCAGACTTTGAAAACCCCTGGTCTAGAAACAATGATAAGGGCTTATTAGATGATTTAACATGTTTTTCCTCAAAAATGTTTCATACAAATACATAAGTGGGTGCCCCAGTACTATGCTAACCTTACCACTGAGTTTTATGTAGAAGCTCTAGAGTCTCTGTTACAATCTGAGAAGAATGTAAGAAGAACAAAGCAGGCATAAAGTGCTGCGATGCAACCTTTGGGACAGATGAGGGACGTGTAGGAGCAGTTCCCACGATGACTAGATACTGTAACTTACCATATGGATGCTCTCCTGGCTGTGTGGTTTTTGTTGTGTCTGTGTTTGTTTGTTTGGGTCTGTCTCTGTGTAGAGCCAGGAGGCAATGGAGCAAACAGTCTTGATACCCAGCTACTCTAGTGCATGATCGCTCCTATGACAAATCGCTGTGTGCAGTGGGACGAGGTGAAATTTGGTGATGCTTTCATTGGAAAATGTATAAATAAAACACCGATGACATGATCATGATGGCTTAATGAGTTTATACATATTACACATGTACTTAGTTCACTTGGTGCAACTGAATCAATTTACAGTGTTTGATTTTCTCTCGTCTGCCTTTAATGTCACAGTGACTGCAGTTCAAGAGTTCTCATTTACCTTCACCACTTCTAATTCCTGATGTTTGAGAAAACCTAGGCTCTCCTTTTTCTGTAGCTACAGTTGTGATGTCCTTGAGCAAGGCACTTAACATAGCTGCTACAGTAGATTTACACACTGGACATCACTGCCCAGCTGAAAAAGAGAATACTACTCATCAAACCTTACCTGGGGCAATAAAAGTTAAAGCAAATAAATAAATGTTAACTTTTTCATAAGTTTGAGAGCTTTGCCTAAAACATCCTGCCTCCCCGGTGGAGTTGTCAAAAGGAAAGCAGGTATAAAGAAGGTAAATTGAAGCCATTTTTTAAAGCTTTGCCTGTCCAAATGATGTAAACCGCCCCCTGGTGCTTGGCATATGCAGGCCTCACTAAAACATAAAATATATTGTACAAGCCTCCACACTAATTAATAACACAAATCAAATATAAAATGGCATAAGAAAAATCCAATACAGAGAGGAAAGAAACCATCTTCTCAAAGGTACTTTGATGTAAGGTAACTGTGTACTTACAACAGGACCAGGTGGACCTTGGGGCCCCTCTCCTCCCTTCAGACCTGCTGGGCCCTGAGGAAAAGAAAGAAAAAATACATGAGGACTTCCTTGACACAGCTGTTAAACCCTGTGTAACTTTAAATCAGCCTATGCATTTGCTTTACAGTCCTGCATTTCAACACCTCCATCATCATCAATCCAGTGTCTGCCTTCGTTACTGGTTTGTCACTTCAGCCAGACCCCACTAGAAATGTGTTTTGAGTGCATTTAACCTCAGAGCACTGCTCCAGGAAATATCAGTACTATTGACATTTTCATCCTGGTACACCACCATCATGAATCCAAGGCCAAAAATACAAAAAAATCCAACATCCATAATAGGTAACTCAGTGTGCTTGTGGATACTGAGAGTGGTGGGATTTTTTTGCACATATATGGATAAATATGTCGTAAGTACACATAACTGTGTGTGCATGTGGGTGTATACAATTTTCATTCTGAACGTGCAAGTTTGTGAGTTTCGTTTTGCACGTGCAGGGGTGTGTATAAAATGTGTGTGTGTGTGCAGCTCCCTAGTGGCCTACCAAAGAGCACATGGCAGTATGGGTAATGAGTCTCTGCTGGCTCTGGCTGTGTGCTAGAGTAAATTACAATTGCAGAAAACAATCAGCGGTGCTGCTGGCCTGCAGAGTCTGACTGACCTTGAGGATGCAGGCAGAAGAACACTTCCTCTCCCCACAGTATATCCATTCCCAGTCACCACAGCTTAATTGCCAACATTTCCCACTTAATAATTTATTGAGTAAATAATGCATACAGAAACAAACAAATAACTGTGCTGCCCCCCAAACAACGCTGGCACTAAAATATGAAAAACAATTCAGGTCCTTGAGTTAAACCAGGGAAAGATCTTACAAATGGATCCCTAACCAATAATTCCCTACTTCTAATATGGAGGCCCATGATGCATTGCAGCGGTTAAAACAGTGGTGTCAGTGGTGGTGGAGCGATGCAGAGGCACGCCTGTTCATTTGTAAGATGTCGCTTTGGATTTCCTCTGCACTGGATTGATTGCTAAGAGTGAATTCCAGGGCTGGTGTCTCTAATGAAGTGAATAGCTGTAGATAGATGCTGGTTCATTTGTTATGTAGCAATGTTCTGTCACTTTCTACTAGCAGACACATGTAAAGGGAAGCTATGATGAATAGGTGCAGGTGGAGTGGAGCTATTACCGTGGCGCCAGGTAGACCTCTTTCTCCAGGGAAGCCTCGAAGGCCGGGGGGACCGTCTTTGCCGGAGGATCCCTGTGGTCCGGGGTCTCCCTATACACACAATCCCACATGTTTGTGTTAGAATTAGTGTGGCTCATACTATGTTGCATCAATACAACATTGTAATAATAATGATACACTTTTTTTCAAATAATTGATTTCTGACCATGCTTTGTTTCATGAGTGATTCTTTTGAAAGTGCGTGGAAAAATGTTTATTGCAGAACAACAGGGTACAATTCTTTCCTGCTGGAGGACCAAAATACCAACCTCACAAGGCCAGACTACATCTCATGAGCACAGTTTTCACTACAAGATTCAAGTCTGGAAAACATCTTTCAAGAACTGCCTAAGTCTGACCAGATATGTTTTGGACCACTATAGGAAGTAATGATGACAGAGGACGAGAGACTTGTCTCTCAAATTCCCAAACCTGATGAACAACTATTGAAACTAGGTGTTTGAATGTTGCAGGAAATGAAGCAGAATTCTGTATGGCCTATTGCTCACCTCAAATGTATTGAGATTTTAGTTATACCGTATGTTTCTGGAACAGCTGTTGTGTTTTTCCAGTTTGAAAATTAGAAGCAAAGATTAATAACAGCCTAACAAGTGGTGCATTCATCCAGTCAGGTGTAAGAAGGGTGTCTGGGTGAAGGAGAGAGCTGTCATCTATTCTGCTGTCTACCTGAAATGATGCCCATCCAAGCAAAATGCCAACTGAGCCTTGTCAGACAATGAACGGAAATTGTCGGCAATGCCAGACTACCAAAGTAAAATTCTTATATTAAAATCAAAGTGCTAGTCTAGTTCCTCAGGCAGGTTGGTACACAGTCAGCTTTACCCCTTTTTATACAGGAAAGTGGTGTATGATGAGCTTTACTCAACAAGTGTTCAACCCGTCACAGATGAATCTGGTCACCATTTACAGAGATTTGAGACTGCAATTGTTGTTCCGTATTTGTCACTGTTAAAATTACACAGAATGACTTTACATAGAAAAGTACAAAAATAAATGTATATTCCAGTTTAGCCTCTTTCTTTATACTGTGTCAGTCTGAAAGGGCCTTAAAAAAAGATTCAGTCTTTGCAACAACAAATTGAAAGCTTGGAACTTTACTATTTTAGATGACTTTCTCATTTTTTATTTAAAATTGAGTTATCCACGTACTCAACTTATAATGTAACTGTACTGCTCGTAAAGTGTTGAATAGGTGTTGAGATGCAAAGCACATGACAGCTAAATCTTGTATTTGAGGATTGCACTGCACTCAGGCAGAACCTTCTGAATAAATCAGAACTTCAGAAATGGCCATCCTACTTAAAGATGCTTAACATCCTCCTCCTCTGAGTGAAGTGTGTACATGCAGGTATGTTTCAGCATTTATGTATTAAAATAAAGCACTACACTGCACAGCTTACAGCTGAGCAAGAGAGAGCTCTAAAAAACAAAAAACAAACAAAAAAAAAGGATTGAAAAGCATATGACAAGCAAATATAGTATATTCTAATGGCTTTGTACATCCCACCAGGAACAGAAGTGTACTTGTTTTGTAGCTGTCATCCATCTTAATGGACCATTAGGTGCAGTTAGTTTGAAGCATGTATGTTTTCTGTGGATTCATTAGCACTGTCACCACACAGTCAAGCTTTCACATAATCAGCCACAACATGAAACACAAAGATTTCAGTCTTCTAAAGTCAATGTCATTTGGAGACAGAATTTTAGTTGAAAAGGTTACATAATACAAATTACAAACAATGCACTGCTTACAGGCTAAAAGCTCAAAGGTTTAAAGAGGGTGGTGTTATGTGACTACACGGAACACCAAAAACATGTGGACAGAGATCTTTTTTTGACTGAAATGAGCAAACAGAGCGCTTGCAAGGACAATAAAAATGTGTTCAGCTTCTGCAACTGTTTGCATGCTCTCCCCCCTTCCCTCACCTCAGACACTGACCTAACTCTAAAAGTTCCCTTGCATTCTACCTACACGAAGGAATAGTGCCAATAATAATAGTAGAGAAACCTCATTTACTTCCTGGTTGATTTTGTACACCACATCTCTAAAACATTTGACTTCAGAAAAAGTTACTTCTTGCTTTGTTCTCTTTTTTCTTTTGTATTGGCAGGCTGACTTTATCTGCAAATAGGGAGGCACAGAAGAGCGGGCTTGAGAGGTATAAGAGGATTTTGGCTCTGCTGCCAAGACCTCCACAAAGTGTCCCTGGCATACTGATGCATAGGCCTGAGTGGAGTGGGGAGGAACGTGTGGTTGTGAGTGGCGGAGGGTTTGGAGGTAGTCAAGGAACTTGATTAAACTGTCTGCTTGGGGAAGACAGGGAGAAAATGAAAGCAGAAGACATGGGGGTTTGAGGGAGAGGATGGGGAGCAGGGGATGCTGAGTGGTCCTGGGAGTCAGGGGGTTGGTTTGGAGCAGCCTATACTTCTACAAAATGGCTATTGTCTGCTCCTAATGGGCACTCAATTGTCAGCCAGGGAGGGCAAGCGAGGGAATGTAGCCAGACGCTCCACAAATCTCAGCTACTGTATCTTTAGCAGTCACTTGCTAAGAGTCTTGTATAGTACAGAGTAATGGTGATACGCTGGCGTTTGCTGGGGTGTGTTTTTGGGTGGATATATTGCTATAGATTTATTTCTGCTTTCTCACAGTTTTATTTAAGAGATCCAGTAGTCTATTGAGCTTTGCATGCCCTCCAGAAATAAAACTGCTTGTGAATGCAGCTGGCTCAATCTGCAAAATCAAATCATGTCCTGTAATTGCAACTGCATGAGTTTAATTTGCCCACCTCTATACTGTTGATCTCTCTATCAACCTCCCTGCCTCCCTCTCTTCAGTGTAACTAACACAAATCTGATACAGCCCATGAGACAAGCCCACTCTTTTGAACAAATTACTACTAGTTTATCTGTTACCCACCATAGGAGAGGAGGGGAGCAATGGGGCACTTTCTATCATGTTGTGCTACTATAGAAAAACAAATGAGCATTCCTTTGAGAACAATAATTGTTAGGAATACTTTTGGCACAACTAACTACTTTCTCCCCTTCAGTACAGTTATACTGAACACGTACCTTTGCTCCCTCCTTGCCAGCACCACCTGGAAGACCCTGCTCTCCGGGTGGGCCAGGGGGTCCAGGGTGGCCTCTTTCACCAACGGGACCGGTCTCTCCAGTTGGTCCCTAAGATGTCATCACACAGTTGGATATAATTTGCAGTTCAACATAGCAACAATACATTATGGCCAATACAGTTATAAAAATCACGTGATACAGTTATTAAAAGCTTATTCCATTGATAATTGACAATACTTAAGAGCCCATGAGTCAGTAGGTGCCCAAAATCCAAATAACTGAATTATCTATTTCCAAAATGAGCGCTGTTATGAACAGATCTACAACAGATCTCAAAATTACCCACCTGCACTCCTGTCTTTTAGTTACCGACAGTGTTTCTTTTTCTGATAAGATACTAATCACTGAGGGTATTGGTCCTCACTTCCACTGATACATGGCTTGCTTCTATCTACATACATTTATAATCTTAGCGTTGTCCTGAATAGCTGCAACAGTTGCTATTTTTTGTTGATCACAAAAATATGTCAGATAGCTATCTTGCTACTGCTTTCTGCATTGCCTTTTTCCAAACAGTAAGCATTCACTGAGGGGAATTACAATGCCCTCAAGATGTCACATTCAAAGATGTATTCTTTGATAATAAGTTTATTCTTTAATATTAATATATTTCTCTTACCTGGGGCCCAACAACACCTCCTGGGCCTGGTGGACCAGTTTTTCCTTGGAAACCCTGAAAAAAGATTACAAAGCCTTATTTAAACAGTTTATAAAAGCAATGGAAACACATAGCTTGTCTATTAAAACCCAAGTATAGGAACCAAAGTGATTCTAATATTGTTCAGCTGATAAGCAGGGATTTAGGTTTTTTGCTTGGTATTTCCTTGATGTAGGAACAAGGGGTTTTTGGGTTATATTCACAATCTTACATCACAATGCTGGCTAGTAAATAACTGTAGGCAAATGTAAAATCTTTGATATATTGTATACATTGAAATCTTCATTAAGTAGATGTTAAGATAACATGATAAGATTTAATGGCTTTTAGCCTTTGCTGACAGTCAAAAGTAGACACAAACAGGAAACAGAGAGAAGGAGATGCCATGGCTGGAATCTAACCAGGCTATCAGGTTCATTCATGAAGCAGATGTACCTGACCAGAGACAATACCTTGCTCAAAAGTATTTGAAAAACCATTATATTGTACCTTTCAGTACAAAAATGAAGTATCATCACTTCAGACGTTGGCTGCTGCAATTAAGATTTACAAAGCACACAGACAAAGGACACTTTACATGTCAATGACAATGACAAAAAGCAGATAACTCTTTGAGGAGCATACCTGGTAGTGGAGACACATGGATATTCAGATGCTAACAATAAGCAATGCAGTCAAGCTTAACCACCACTAAAGCTAAATTAATAAGAGTCATTAGGACACCTAGGGCATTTTTGCTAATTTTCAGCTTCTTATTAAGAGTGATGGGTTCCTACATGCACACACAATTTTCTGTTTCTGTTTTTGTCCTTGCTTTTCTCACTGGTTTGAGTTCGATAAGGTGATGTCAAAAATGCCCACACACCAATCAGAGTTTAGCAATATTTGATTCAAAATGTGATGACAGTTATGGGATTGTTTGCTTATGATGCCAGGTCACATTGTCAAATTTGTTTTTGAGTATTAAACTCTAAATGAATAATAAGTAAGGATGTTATTTTTTCAGAACTTTAACTTTGACTGTTGCCTATTTTGTCATGAATTTTTAATGTTTATAGAAATACTGGAGAAATATGAAAGCAAGTTTTCATAGGCTTTCAATCTTCATTAAGCAAGAATTTTTTATATTAATATTATTATACAACAATTGCATGCAACTTTAAATTTACAAATCTTTGTTAATTTAAATTTAAGTTTCCTGATGAACCTGTTTAAATTAGCCATTGTTCAATTTTGCTTTTGTCTGCAAAAAAACCAAACAACTACACCATGCATTTTGTTTCCTGGACTATAGAGCAATTTGAATATACTACTACTACTACTACTACTAATAATAATAATAATAAACAGGAATCAACCTGGAAAACTATGTTCTCTGGGGGAATACAGAACAATTAACTTCAGTAAACTAAGTTTATATTCACAGTGTGCAGTTGATTTGTATTGCAGTATTCCCTATGGATATGCTTAAACAGATTCAAACAGCAGAACAGGACAAGCCAAAAAAGATTCAACATCTTGAGCATTGACTCCAACACTGCAGCACAAATCAGATGAACTCCTGTCTTCTGGGAGAGGAACAATCCAATCTGCATTGGCTGGAGCCCTCTTCCAAGTACTCTATATACCCCAAATACTAACCTAATATCTATCTAATCTAATAGAGACATATCTGCCACCATTATCTGAGCTGCTAAATGCTGGTGAGTTTCCAGACATGTAAACATGTCATGCTTTAAGAGAGAATGGCATGAGTGAACACTCTATTAATGCCAGGGAGTGATTAGCATAAAGCAAACATATCAAACTCCAAGGGCAGAGTGTTGGGTGCACACTGACTTTTCCACTGATTTCCATTTGATCTCTGAATCCCTCAGTCATCAAACTCCATACATAACCAATTTTCACTGAGGTACTGCATTTATAACTCACTTCATTTGTAACTTATTATCCTACAACCAAACAAAGTTTTCAAATCCAAGCTCTTAGAAAGCCGATCCTGGCTGACTTATGACTCCAGGCCTATCACTATTGATCACTATGTGTTGTGATTTATGGTGATGTATTATTCAATGTAAACCCTCAGGCCATGCTGTTACAGCATCAGTCCTGACTCAGAGACACCGACTCAAATCTTTATTTGCACTTCCTCAAATGCAACTTGTGTTGCCGGGGCTGGGTGACTATGAGCATCTTTATTGATGTGATCTATTCTCATATTGGATGCTTGTGGAGCCTGTTCATCAGCGCATAAATCTACAGCCATAAACACCTTAATGACGACTCTATCGTTGTCGCTTGAATAGCAGCAGAGGCAGGGAAGCACTCATGTGTGGTGTATTACGTTATATATAGGAAAGAGGCAGGTGGAAAGGGAAGCTTTAATGATAGAGGCGATGATCTGTCAAGCTTTTAGTAGAATTTATTGCCCTCTGAGCCTCGTCAGACCAAGGTGCACTGATGCATATCAAGCATGGAGGAATCGAAGCTGAGAGCAGGGAATTGTATCTAGATGTGATCAAGTCAAACTTTGCTTTGTTGGGGTTCTTTTTATTGTCAGATAAATCTTATGTCCCATGGGATACAGTATCTATACATCAATGCATCTTCAGTACAGATTTAGTACAGCCATTTCTCATTAAGCTCATACTGCAGTTTGAAAAAAACTACACAAACCACCGTTCCATGCTGCTGTAACACATTTTATGTTTGCTGGTTTAGTTATACCTCAGTTATGCTACACAAGGACACCTTGTTGCAACTGGACAGGCTAAGTTCAGCATCCTTCCATTGGATAAGTAACAAGATAGAAGCTGCATCAGAAATAAATGGTTGCCCAGCTCTCTTGTGTCCATGTCTGTGAGATAGGAGTCTGAGCCATCTGGATTTACTCAGACAGAATGTATGTGTGTGTGTGTGTGTGTGCGTGTGTGTGTGAATGGAGACAAGCAGACAATGTTCACAAGGGCTTTGACTTTAGAGTTTTGCTTTAAGAGACATGTCTGCCCCTTTGGCATCCCACTGAGATGTTGTATCACTGATTGTAATCCCCTGCATACAACAGCAATAGAGATAAGGTGTGGAGGAGTGGGGTGGAGTGGGGTGGAGTGGGATGGGGTGGGGGGGTGGGGGTTCAATTGAAGTGCAGCTCACTGATTGGGAGGATCAGATCTGTCCTGCAATCGAGAGGCAATTTGAAGAATGAAAGCTCAAAAGCTCTCGTTGGTGAATTTAACCTAAATGGCAGTGAGTCTACAGACTCCCAGCAACAAACACACAACAAAATTAATCCTTGCCGGATTTAAACATGATCAGACTGAGCACTGAGAGGAGATTCCTGATCAAACATTTCAGAAAAACTGAAAAAGTTAACAGGTGTCACACTCTTGTATTTGCTCTTGCAATGGAATCATTCCAAATCTGTCCAAGTGTGAAAAATGAAGTTATATTGAGTTTCCAGCTCGATGTGAGGTCTTCTCTTTCTACACTTAGCAGGAAGTTAGAGGCTGAGTCTAAACAGAGCCACACAGGTGAGTGACAGCTCAAACAGGATATTGCATCTTTGGGACTCACCGTCTCTCCACGCTGACCAGGGTGTCCGGGCAGCCCATCCTTTCCAGCTGGTCCCTGTTAGGTAGAAATCAAGATACACACTCACTAGGTATTACATTCATCATCATCACATTCATATCTGACGTGAATAACGGCACTATGAAATTGGCCCTATTGCTGGAATAAAAGTTTATTTTATCATTGCAGTATTGTGCAAATGCTTTGCAGGCACAAGATTCAATACGAACATAATTTTCAGACTGGAAAAGTTGTGGTTAGACTACTGGAAAACTAATGAAAAAATAACAGGTTCTATTTTTTTGTTCAAAAGAACGACATTACTGGCTGAGGGCTAAGAGCCAGCTGTGAATCTAACCTGAATCGATAGGTGGAAATTACCACTTGTCTCCGCCTAGATTGGGGAGTGAGAAAATGGGTTCTGCTTCAATAACAGTTAGACTAATGATTCCTGCACAGAATTGGGATATTGCTATGTATTACTGAATTCCATGAACTCCTCAAATTGAATCAATTGTGACTTATAATGTTTGCAAATTAGGCTAATTTGCCATCGAGACCATAGGAAGAGGAAAGGAAGTAAGAATGTAGACATTGGACCTCAGGAACTAGCTGCAAACCATATCGCCTTACTGTAGGCCTTACAGCACATTGAGCTGTCAAGTGCGTATTAGAGTGTCCAGGAAGGTGAAATACTTACAGGGGGGCCCTTTGGTCCAGGGAAGCCCACTGGTCCCTGAGGTCCTTGAGGCCCCTGCAGTAGACAAACAAACAGTCAGGTTGATGAGAGATGCACAAAGAATAAAGTTATGAGATGGCTTACTGCATTATGCAAAAAGAAAAACAGAATAAAACATAACTGTAACAAGTTTAAAAGTTGGAAGGACATCATGTGGACATATAACTTTTTCCAGAGCAGCTTGAGAAAGCAAATTAAAGCCATTCAATATCAAAAAGTGATTAAAATGATTGTTGTGAGGTAAGCCATTGTTCACCAGGTCATTATAGTGAGCACACTGGAGTGGCAAAATGCTTTAAAAAGCTTTTGGTCACACTCCCTCCATTATCCAGCCACAGAGAAAAGGAGTGAGTGTGGAAATATAAGGTTCTCTGACTTTTTAGTGGTCCAACTAGGCTTAATCGTAGAATGTAATCTGAGGTTTGAGTGGAGATATTTCTTGAAAGGAAGCATTTCTGGGGTGAAATATTTAAAAATATAGATTCTGAGTAAGTGAAGAAACTGCTTGCTAAGATAAGGTTCCTGTCCTGTAAATTCATGTCAAATGCCAAACTGTGATATCGCAAAGAAAAGGTAGTAATCCTTTTATATGAGCCAGTCAATAGGGAGGGTAACTGTTTGTATTCTATTGAAGCCATTAGATGACCGAGAATAAGCATATTGTATCCTAACATATATAACATACTGTATAGTAGTATGTTGATCAGCTAACAAAACTGGTTGTGACACAAGAGTTTTGAGACAGCCAATGACACCAAAACCCTGACACCCAAATCCAAAACTGAAAATGCAGTTTATTGAAGTTGATTCTAGGACAGGGGGTGTACAGTGATGTTACGTTTTAAAAAATTTAAATTAAAGTCTAGATTTAGGAGCACCAACCCAAGCACTAACCTGAGTACTGCTTCACTGCTGAGTATTAGCATAACTAGAAGTCTTAGTGGACGCTTAAACTTTATTAAATGATGCCTGATGGCTGTGTAGCTCATGTGGAAAGCAAGAGATGCCTTTACAGACTTTGGTTACACTCGTACATTCTTGTTTTTGCCTTCATCTAACAGAAGGGAGGCTCTGCTTTGTGATGAACTCGCCTTCATAATGCTTTGCCAGAGTTGTAATAAAGTCAGTTTCTCCCTGTGAAATGTTAGGCAAATGTTAATGCAAACTGAGCACTTGCTGCAGCTGCTTAACAGTTAAAGCCTTTCTTGTTTCATGCCTTGTTTGCACTTCACTAGATTCCCGTCAATGTTTGTAATCAAATTGCACTAAAACACCACTGGAAATCTAATGAAAGGTATCAAATAACATGGCACTGCTGGAAGGCTTTTATTGTGAAGAAACTGCAGAGACTGTTAACATTGCCACTGAGTTAGCCATCTAGGACTAACTCATTGCTCAATAAAAATTCCTATAAATCTTTGGATATTTGGACAATTTTCTTTTCTCTTTTGTTGGCGCATCAGTTTAAAACACTGCAAATGAGAAATGCACTTTATTACAACTCTGAGAACCAAAGGCAAAGGGAAGGGATTTGAAAACAAGCAGGAATGCTGCTGTCTGTTAAATGCAGGTAGGAACAGGAACATAGCATTAAACAATCCCCAAATGGCAGCAACTGTTCTACATGGCAGTACGTGTACAGTGTGTTGCCTACGTTGTCCTAACCAGAAAACCTATTCACTTGTTTTGGGGCAAGGAAGACTTCATAGAACAAAGAATCACTTTATGTTGATAAAATGGAAGACATAAACACACATAAAATAAAAATCTTTACTAGCAAAGAGTCATAGATTTTGAATGACTCTGAATCTATTGTTTCTGATCTTCTTGTCTTTCTAGGAAAACTGTTTCGGTGAGTAAAACACTGTCATCTTCAGTGGCCAGTCAGAGTTCATAGTGGGAACAAAAAAAACCATATCAAGTATGCCCTACTAGAAAGTCCTTATCTTATTATTATACAGTACTTAGAACCTTGGATTGTTTGACCAGCTTGATGAGATTTGAGGGTCACTATTGACTAAACAATTAGAGTCAATTCACATTAAGGCCTTACAGTCTAACATCATCATTATAGTGGAGGTGGATGACACTGAATGGCCTAAGCACAATTTTTAATGCAAAGACAATATTGACAAACTGATACAAAGATATAAGCCTTGTTTGTATTCACATGTATTATAGCCATCCCAGACTCATTGTGTTATGCACTTACTCTCTCACCAGGCGGGCCTGGAGGACCGTCGTTGCCTGATGTGCCCTGCAACACACAACAACAAATAATCATCAGTTAATATTTAGGTATGTTTTTGGTGGGTATGATTTTATTAGTCAATTTTCATTTTATTTTAAATACAATGTTGTACTGCTTGATGGAGTACTACTCAGTAAAAAGCCTAAAATCAATGAGTGTTGTGTTTTGTCATGATTAGTATAGTTGGTGTACCTTGGGACCTGGTTTTCCTGTTGGACCTCTGGCTCCTCGAGCCCCACGAGGACCCTACAGAGAGTGAAAAAAACTCAAGAGTCAAAGCCTAGTAATACTACCTACAATTTACAACAGTCTAATGTAATGATGTCAAATCCTAAAACTCATGGAGTGAAAAATACATACCGTTGGACCTCTTTGCCCTCTTGGACCAGGTTTGCCTGCTATGCCCTGTTAGATAATCAAAGGCAAAACATTTTAGGCACTCACACATACTTCCTGTGTGTCATTATTCAACATTAATCCACTTCTGACAGCACTCTAACATCTGTCCTATATAAAAGGGCTAAAACCACTTCTACAGTGCCAAACAGCGACAAAACAATTTATTTCCTGTTCTAAATTAGTAGCCTCCCTTACTTTAAGAGATCAATTAAACTGTAGTTGTGTTAAATAACATTTTCCTGATCTTTCAGTGCATTGCATGGCACTGAGACACATCTTACTTGCATGTGTCTACCAATGAAATCTTTAAAGAAAAAATATATGAGCTTTGAGCTATAATCATTAACATCTTTGTAATAACAGGTCATATCTCAGTGACATCAAAAGGTACTGGAGTTGTGTGTTTATACAATGTGTACTTTTTGAATGATGACAAAGAATTTACTAAGTAATAATATTTCCACTGGATGGCTGACAAAAGCAGCAGAAACAGCCTGCCAATGAACGCAGTGAAAATATTTCTACAATAGCTGGAAATGGCTTTCTGGCTTTAAGTCAAAGCTGGACAAAAGTTGATGTTATGAAAAAAGTATTGAGTGTTTAATTTTGGCAGGCAGCCTAAGTGAGATAATGTACTTCAAAGTGTCCATTAAATTATTCTGATGTACTCAACAAAGGAAATAGCAAATGTCTTTCCACCACGTCATACATTTAAGATAATTTGAAATGGATACTTTTTCTATCATTACCTCCATGAATCAACAGCTTTATTAAGGTTAATCAAGAGAAGCCAGGAATAGTTTGGCTATTTCATAGATAACTGTTGAAAGTAAAACCTGTACCTTGAACTCTTTCTCAGTACTTCTCAAAACTGTGTCGGTGCAACTTATTTTTTTCACGCCTAGAAATGGGGAGAGGGGCTCAATGAAAGCACAATTGTTTCCATGTCTTTTGTTCTCTCCCCAACATTGATTTTTCTGCTGTTATTTTTTGTGCCAAGTTACCATACAGATGCCTTTATAATAGGAATCAATCTTCTTTCGTGCTGGGATATGATGGTGTGGTGATTTTCATACACAAACAGGCACAGTGTGTGTACTCAATGAGTGTGTGTGTGTGTTTTCTTACCCTGGCTCCTTTCTCGCCGTTGGCTCCAGGGAACCCAGGGAAACCGCTCGAGCCCTGTCAATAGGAGAGGGAGATATCATGGAAGGGAATGAGAGGAACAAGCGAGAGGCTGGGAGGGTCAAGGCATGCATGATAATGAAGACTCATTCTGTATTTATCTGCTCTATTGTTGGATATCATCTTTAGTTACACGCTGTAGTTTGACACGGTTAACACCATGGCCCTTGTGTAAAATACCATGAATTTAGCATGAGTTTTGACATATAAAACTGATCACCTCCATGACCATAACACTTTATTCCTTCCTGATTTGTTAATGTTGTTTTTCTAAAAGCTGTCTCTACTCCAGTTGGGTTGAACACCACTATTTAATACAATGAACGTGCTTAAATTGTAAAATACATTCTCTATATTCCTGTGAAGTGAAAGTTTTACATAAAAATAACCTAACAATTCCTGCCTTGCCAAGAGAATATATCAAATTCACAAACTTCCCCCACTCTGGTATCTCTACAATGTTTATCAAGCTGGCAGAACAGAGGAAGTTTCTCAGGCAAATTATCGAAACTTCTATGAGTATGTGGGGAACACATGCACACACAGATACGCAAAGAAAGGAGGACTTTAGAACAAAAGGCTTAGCACAAGAACCCTGTAAACACAAGACAAGGTGACATCATTTTTTCTTTAGTCTGTGAACAGGGGATTAAAGAGCAGCTTACCCATTCTGTAGCACCTCACCACACGTTGCATTGGGGATATTCAATAAAATATGAATCAATGACAAACCTAGACTTCTTTCAAATGTAAGATTTCCAAATATCACTACTGCTAATACCTTATGTCTAATAGTTACAGGTCTAACAACCTCTGACATTAGAGTCATGCCATCAGTATAAAAATACACAAGGGGCGCGAACACTTCTCGTTGCAGTATTCTGATGAAGTACCAACCCCTGCAATAATAAAACAGTATACTGTGGCTGTGAGTCACATAGGCAATGCTTAGACATGCCTGTGGCACTGCTTCATCAGAATCCAAGCTGGCAGCATCTCTCAACGTCAACTCATGATCACTTAGACAGACACTTACAGACACTGGTTCTACAGGATCATCAGACATATGGATTAGCTTTGAATCCACATGTAGAATGGATGGTGGGTAGCCGGCGTGATGATGATGATGGTGAATGAGGTTTTAAAATAATCTTATATGATACTGCGCATGTAATCAGCTATTACAAGGATCTGAATTATATAATTTATTCTATGTTCTGGTAAATTCTGCTTGTTGTCACATTTTAAAGGAACCACAAAGGGAAAAGGTTTGATGTGTGTCATCAATAAATCCCTTCAGCATAAACTGTATTGGTATGATTCCACTGATTTCCAAATGAGAAAAAAATGAGACCATGACTCAGAAAACTGTCAGCCAGTGTCGGCCTCTAAGCTACATTTTTCAGTGTGTGCCACCATGTCAGATTTGGCAGGAAACGGCTGCATTGCTTTACAGCAAAAAAAAAAAAAACGGACGAGGGCACAGTTGTTCCAGCCCAATCACAGCCAAAGCTTACAGAGTTTGTGTTACAGTATTTATGAGATATGTCTTAATTTTAAGAAACACTAGAGCAAACTGCTGGATTGAGAATCTTAATAGTTTACAATATGTGTGCCATTGTAATTGTGCAAAAATTATTGACAATGATTTATGTAAAAAAAAACTTCTGTTGTATTTTCTAATGATACCATTAATTAAGGGTATTTTTTAAGTCATAACTAATGACTTCACAAATGGTGAATAAATAATTTACTAATGATTCAAAGATCAGTTTTTGGGTTTGCCATGTTGTAAAATATGCATGTATGCTTTCTATTTGGTAATAATGGAGTAATACATCTTGGTAATGCTTGTTGGTTTCTCACTTTCTAACAAGCCATTACGTCTGCAGTTAAAAAGTGTTAAAATGCTGTTAACAAATGTATTTTGATCAAAATGCTCTGCAGCACCTTCCATTTCTGATTACAGTAATTAAAGAGCTAACAAGACAAAACAAGTCTCACACTGGAGGAGGATAAACACAGGCCAAAGCCAGCAAACATGGCAACCCAAAAACTGTTCTTAGTAATGGATTATAAGTGATCTATAAAGCATTACATGATGTATTAGCCATTAATAAAGTCATTAGTTACTACTAATAAACCCTTTGTAAATAGTGCCTTATTAGAAAGTGGGACGAACATTTCTGCAGGTACCACCTTTAAAAATAATATTAGACATGCTTCATTTCCAGAACTGTCACTTTTGAAATAGTTCTTTATCAATGCAGGGTGTAAAACATGTATTGCACAAATGATCAGCACTAAAGCTCTTCTCCTCCCCAGGGATACAGGTAACACTTGGTTAGGTAACCTACTTTGGCTGTCACACCGTGCTGGTTCTGCACTAACATAGTTTATCTTGCCAGCTAAGTCTTTTCACTATGAACAGCTGATAATAAATCTTTATATGGTGAATCCATATATATGAAATCATCACGCTGTCCAGTGCAGACGTTTTTGTCTGTTGTGTTATGCCAGTGTACCGTGACGCCTTGACAGTTCTGATAACAGAGCAGACTGGTGCAGATTCTGTCAGAAATAACAAAAAAAACATCCCTTATTGTGGTGAGAGTGACGCTAACTTACCTTAGGTCCTTGTCTTCCTGGATAACCTGGCAATCCTGGAACACCCAGTTTACCCTGAGAGACATTAACAGCACAAGTCATGAGCCCAGCAACACAACTTTAGCACAATGAGAGCAATGTTTAAAAAAAGATGAAAGCAGGGCTAGATATGATTCTTGTATCAGCTTTCAAAGATCCTCAATACTTAAGCCATATTACCTTTTCTCCAGCAGGACCGATGGGACCTGACTCTCCGTTGGGACCAGCTCGACCTTTAGGACCCTCAGGACCATCCTCTCCACGGGACCCAAGCATGCCAATCTCACCCTATAACACACACACATTCAGAGGATATCCCAGTGAGGTACGGTAGCTGCCCCCATGTAAAGAATAAAGATCAGACTGAGCCTGTAGGAGGTTATTTGTATGACAGATGGCGTTATTTCAGAAATGCTCCTCACCCGGTCTCCTTTGATTCCCATGTCTCCCTTGAAACCTGGGAAACCATCTTCGCCCTAAAATGAGACAAAAAGAAGTTATTGCATTTTCAAGTAATTCTTTAGTTATTTCATTATATTGTTGTTTAAGGCATTTGTTTATTTCCCACTAAGAGACATTGAAATGGACTATTTTCTTCATTTCACTGGGGAACTTGTTAAGTCTCCTGACATTTTGTATTTATTGATCCATCTGTTAAATATTCATCCTGCTCATGTTCACTCTGTGAATCACAGGATTGATGCTGCTATCTGCTGGCCAGATAGTGGAACAGCATATGCAGGGGACTGTGTTTAGCTGTTGGTAGATGAGCTGTGTTATATTTCCATATGCTCTACGTTTAGCACCTGCACCAACTGATTTTAGGCATGTCGGATTTGGGATATAGTGATGAAACAAACTAAACACATTAATATATATCTAATGCTCAGATATAACAATTTTTCAAACATTTTTCAACAATACACTGAGTAAAGATTTCGTACAATGAAACCAAATAACAATTCTGTAAATTTTGTAAGTGAACATACATTGCTAGCCTCAGATGAACATGATCAAAATGGCTGCTGAAGGATACTATTCACCTCAGCCCAACCTCTGTCTCTTTTCTTTAACACTTTCTCTTTCTAGTCTGTCACCTGTCCATGTTTTCAAGCCTGTCTGATGCATTATGCAGCACTGAGTATGTCTGTTGCCAGCATCTCGCATCACGAGGACCACACACACACACACACACACACACACACACCCGAGGTACAGCACATCCTTTATTCATCTCTTTCTCCTCAAGGTTTGGCTTTTGAATATCTTGCTATAAATAATTCAATAAAAAAAACTGATATGAATACCTGTCATTGTAGAGAGAACAACACCCCTCAGTCAGATAATGGATTTTATACAGCAGCATAACTGTATCGATCTTAAATAAATGTCATGCATATTAACAATCAGCTTACTTTAAATTCTACATGGTGACACATACAGTTGAACACTTCGAAAGCACCTGAGATGGACTGCAGTGTTCTTTGAAACCAAAAGGTTCGAGCATGACAGCTTTACATTCAACAACTGATTGAGGGTCACTCCAACAAAGTCTCCGTCTCCACTGAAGATGGCTATCGACTGACATCTGCAGGGTACTTTCAGGCTGCAGCAGCCGTCCACTCTATCTCAAAAGAGCCGAACCAAAGTTGGGAGGGCAGGTACACTGCCTCTGTTACAGACACAATATCTGTGACATGAATATCTTTACGGGCTGTTCCCAAACTTTATTTTGCTGTCTTCACCTGTTTTTATAACTTTATTTGTTGACAAAACTGCAGAAATCATTGTCGACAAGCATCTCTTATTTTGTAATTACATTAACATACACGGTATGATTCTGCTCAGTGGCTATAACCTGGGTGGTATTGAAAAATGATGAGGAAACAATTTAGCAATTAGGGAAGTTTATACCTTTTCTCCCTTGGACCCCTTGAGACCACGGACACCATCGGCCCCCTATTGGACAGGAAAGAGAGATTAATAAGAATATATGCACAATAGAATATAAGGGAGGACTTTCTTAACTGGTGAGGAATAAATACGGCTGGTCAATCAAATGTCCACATGAACTGAAACCTTACCTTGACACCACGAGGGCCAGGATAACCAATAGGACCCTGTGGACCTGATGGACCCTGGAGAGAAGAAAATAGTGCATGGTTAAATGTTTTACAGTGTGGTTGGAAGAGGATATGGAAGGTGTAGGTGTTCAGGGATGGAACGTACCACTGCATGTCTTCATTAGCTTATAAATGCAGGTGGCATTTACTCTAGTTACTGTAACTTAGCAGAATATCTATGAGATAACTGTAGTTTTTTCAGTTGTTCTGAAGTCAGTGATTATATTTTCAAATACACTGACTAATGTAAGTACTTGTCTTAAATCGGAGATGCTCTCCATTACAAAGGCCCTTGATTACATCTGCATCAGAAACAAGCCAATGGTAATTATTTTGTCCACCACGTATGTAAACAAAATGCTCATGAAACTAACTGTACTATTAAATATTATCGTTCATCCGTGACAGAAGCGTGGGGATTTCTTGATTCAAATGCAAACAAAAATACTAGATGGCTGACTCTAAATTACAATATTTTCCGTTACTATGAAAGTCTGTTTAAATTAACTTAAAATCAATTAATCAATTAAATTAACTTAAAATCAACAGAAACATGCATATTTGTCTTCTAGAATTTAAACTTCATTTATTTATTCATATTGTAAAAAATTATGTTTTTTTTTTCTTTGACAACCAACCACACTATTATCATTTGTGTAGTTGTCGAGCTAGTTAGTTAAATTTACCACCTAGCTGGTTAAGTAGAACTAAAAGGAGTGCTTCTGAATAAAGGGACTGAATGTGTTATTTCATGTGAGTAAAATAAATAAAGATGTAAAGTTATCCCGTTTCCTTATATGCTTACATGCCTAAGACTTGTCTTTGCAGAACATTTGAAATGAGTCACTGTACACACACTGCATACATTTAAATATAAACATTTTAAGCTAATATTTTTTAAAACACTACGTTGTGAGTGTATGTGTGTGTGTTTGTGTGTAATGAGAGGGGTCAGTAGGCATATTAACATCTAGCATGCTTGTGGTACTGCATACACTTAAATATAAGCATTTTATGGTAACATTTTTAAAACACTAACTTTAGTATTTGGTAGCCTTTTCACCACAGCACACATACAAATAAATATCTTGCCCAAATTACTCAGTTCCTTCTTAAATCCACCTACCTGGGCTCCTTTCTCTCCAGCTGGACCCTCCTTACCAGGATGACCCTACAAAATAACAAGTCACAAAGTGGTTAAAAGTGATTGTTACAATGTTGTTTTTTTAAACTGAACACTCAACATAGTGAATGGTGTGAACACATGTATGTTATTCAGCTAGTTGATGCAACAATTTATGGTGTTGAAGGATCTTTGCACACAAGAAGTGCAGTATATGAGAATTGGCGTTACTACCATTATCTACAGGGAAAAAGGCCTTTTTGTTGTCCTAAATAGCTGCTGCAGACGGCATGGCAAAGCAACAAATATACAAATCTGAGAATGACCTAAATGCTCAAAGTAAAGCTTGTTTACAAAGACAAAGAGCTAACTAACAAATGAGCTTCAACAGAGTAACCTGTATATGCCTCAAAAACGTTTTGTGAAGACATGTCAGGTTGCGCTCTATGGTGGTTTTTCTGTGTGTTTACAGAAGTGAAAGAGATGTTGTGCGGTCTCACACAAACAGCTGACGTGTCCTTGTATATTGGTGGGAATATCAGGGTAGCACAGGAAGAAAACTAACAAGAAGTGATGTTGTGTATGTCAGCGAAGCAAAAAAGAAAAAAGGAATAAATTGACTTCCTCAGTAGCAGGTTGAGGCAGATTAATAGCCACTAGTGTGGTGGCCAGTGGTGGTGTCAGAGTGATAGGGCAGGTAGACATGTCCATACAAACGGGTCGATACACACCCTCACACACACATATGGAAACCTTTAGCTGCGAACAACTGGCACTTTCAATTTGAGGTGTGAGGCAGAGGCAGAAGGCTGTAAATCAGCAGGCACTGGGGCCTGAGGGCAATTAAGGGCCTGCCTTCTTGAACTTACACACCTCTCCTAGCGAGGGCAGAGAAGGAGGAATGACATGAGCGACTACAGGTCTAGAATAACAAAACTCAAAAGGCACATTATTATATTTCTGGTGATGAAAAATGTCATGGGAGATTTCTGAGGCACAGTTCTGCAGTATTTCACAAGAAGACTCTGTGTGTGTCATACACCAAAAGGGTAAATCCATCAAAATGCAGTGTATCCACAGTCTATACACTTTTAGTGCAGAATGCAGTTTGTCTTTAAGACACAACTATTTACAGTCTAAAATGCATTATTATACATCTGATGAAGTTGCGTTTTTGTGATATCAAGTTTTTTAAATAAAATGAAAATTATAAATTACCATAATTTATGTAATTTTCGTTTATAAACATGGCTGTTCCCTTTATGATGGCTATAGGACTGGCTGCAGAGTAAACAATGTCACGTAGTACATGACCTGCATCGCATGCCCATACATTGTGTAACAGTTTGATGCAGATATCGCAGGTCATCAGATCTGGTACAGAAGGAGGCTCATACACAAGTCAGCTCTGTGTTGGGAATCATGGGTTGAACACAGGTCCTTGATATTGAGAAAAAACTTCTCTCTACATCACCTCTACATCCACCACATGCCTTATTCACTCAAAACTGCTTATACACCATATTCTGTACAGTTGTAGGAAACAAATTGTCAAACAGTTGTCAAACAAATCTGTTTGACAGTACATACACGTGTATGTGTATGTGTTTTAGTGCAAAAAAAGAGAGTTTCAGAAACAATAGTGTCTGAGGTTTGGGTGGTGTAAGAGTAAAGTGGTGTCCTATTTCTGTTTGTGTGCATTTGTAATACTGATATACTGTATGTACGTATATAGGTGATAAGAGCACGCACAGGAGGCCCATCAGCTCCAGGTAATCCAGGCAACCCCGACCTGCCCTGAGGTCCCTGTATGGTGACAAGAAAAAGAAGGTAAAAGATTAGAGGTTATAACAGGTTTCAGAATTCTCTATTGGCTACGCCACAGTGCAGAGTTCATTCAGAGTGTCTGCAGGCTCCAAAAAGCCGAACATCAAACATTTTATGACCTTTTACTTTGTTACCTGGAGTTGGATTTAAGAGAGCAGTCTGTCCCTGATTAAACAGGGCTAATTAAATGTGTTTAACTACACATGTTCAGTTTAAGATAAGCCCAATGTTAAATTGACACAATGGCCAGCTGTGTCTGGTAGAATAGATAGATATGATTTCTTGTACTGAAACCTTGAGTTGGGTTTACGTTTTATGTCGTGCTTCAATTTTTAATATACATTTTCACAGAAAAATAACAAACATAAAAGGTTACATACTTTTTCACCAGGTGGTCCAATGGGGCCTTGGGGACCAGGAAGACCCTATGAGATAGAGACACAAAGATAAAAGTGAGAGGCTGTTGCTATAGTAACAGCAAGCATGCTCAAACACACACACACACACACACACAAAAGCTGGACAAACTGAAGAGTTTGTTGGAGCTGTAAATAGCTGAGCTAGTGAAGTTATGTTAAGTTTGTGTCTTTGTGTGTGTGTGTTTGTGTAATGAGGGGGGTCAGTAGGCATATTAGCATCTAGCATGCTTGTGGTACTGCATACACTTAAATATTTGTGCACGTGTTCCCATATATGATGTGTGCCAGTGTGCGTGTGTATTTGTGTGCGTGTGTGTCGCAGGGTAATTTGAGGCACTGAGGCTTGCTCCAACAGGTGTGGCAGCTTTGCAGGAATTCCACCAACATGAATAAGATGCTTTCAAATGGACCAACCCCGAAACATTCCCCGTCCCAAGATAAACCCTGAAAAATATTTGAGAATATTGAGAGTGTGTGGGGAGTGTGTGTGTGTGTGTGTGTGTAATTTTTATGTCTCCAGGGAGAGGTGGGAGAAATAGTGGAAGGGTGGGCAGAAGAGAGGAGGAGCAAATTCAAAAAGTCAAAATGAAGATGATAATCTCTTTTGACAGTTCAACTTCTGATTTGGTGCCTCAAATTTAACTTCATCTAATTTAACAGCTGGAAAGATAAACAACATCACACTATGTTGTGAGAATGAAGCTGTTCAACTGTGTGGTTAATTCATCAGATGCATCTCTGAGCTCACAAGCTGTCAACAGTGAATCCAAAGTAAATCTGCTTTTCTCTGCGTGTGGAGTTTGTGGTGGAAGATACAGACAGCAGTGAAGGCTAAAACAAGTGTGTCTGTGGCCACTTCACTATACACATCACGGTGCATGCAGCTACACTGCACTTTGTCTTTGATTTTTCATGGGTGTCATGGCTATATGACTGATTCCTTCACCTGTGTTCCAGGGATTCCCTGCTGCCCGGGTGGGCCTGGTTCTCCTTGTGGTCCCTGAAAAGAGATGGAGGCTGTCAAAACAACACTAGTCCAAGAGTAATCATCCGTCCCAAATACTGCCGCTTGAATTACACACATCAGTGTCATTGTCAACAATCAGGTGGGTTCCATATCAACAGCATAAATTACAATGGCACTAAAACATGTTTTATTTTAGCTGGACTCAAAATTTCATTTTGTAGAAGATAAGCCATAAGCAATTGAATTAGAAATAATAGATCCAATGGCAGCATTCATGTTTAATATTGTATATGTTCCTTTATACATAATGAAAAAAGGACTGGAAGTAGGGCAGACATAATAGTATTTACTGTACCAGCCACAACCAAACCTAAAGATAAAAAAACTCTGTGTAGCATCATCCAGCTGTTTGAGGATCAACTCTTTCCACAAGTTATTTGATTAAGCAGTTACAGTTACTCTTTGAAGAAGTGTTTTGTTGTACCTACTCCCTCTACCCTGCCTCTTCTACTCCAGTATGAATGCCTCTCAGATTGCCTCTTACCCAACGAGGCTGTGAACCTAATGTATTCTACTGTGAAGAAAAAGCAACCCTTACACAACATGGCATATAGTTGCTTTGCATCATGGTCTACTTAAGCAGCTGCCAGTGCAGAAATGTATGGATCTGCATTTTAAATGACGGATTTCTGATTGATGAACATCAGTGCAAAATAGAAGTTTATAAGAATAATAAGAAGCCCTTGCTCTTTGACTCTGGGGAACACCAAGAAGTAGTGTTTACCCTTCCTGGTATCAAACTACACTGCAGCTGTGATGGAAATGTCATGATGTGATAACAGAATACACACCACATACATGAAAAAACTTTCAAACTTAGCCTGTCATTATAGAGTACTTATCTTGTAATATCCAGAAAAAAGGCAGTACCACAATCGATCATCCTGTGGTGCCTTTTAAGAGACTACTCTCCTTCTCAGGTCCTCTGAGGCATAGGAAGGACCTTTGACCTTGCAGCTGTGCATCCAAAAGGGGTTTTAACAGCCTAACCTGCACTGTAGACAGTGCAAACTGTCATGTACAGCTCAGACAACAACCTGAAACTCTGCAGCCTTAGGAGCTGAGAGAGCAACATTTTAGTCAGTTTAGTGACAGTAAGTTGTGGTCATACCATGTTTCCTTTGGGACCTGGAGGCCCGTCAACTCCAGCAACACCCTGCGAAGGACAGTCAGAAAATCCTCATATATATTTCAAATCAATAACAGAAAGTGGAAATCAGAGGAAAGCATGGTAAAGGCGATAGTACGTACAGGAGATCCAGGGGGTCCTGGAGAACCACGTGGTCCCAGCAAACCTCTAGGACCCTATGAAGAATGAGAAGCAATGACTTTTATTCTATGCTTAGTACACTGATGAATAACTTTCAGGATGGCACAAGTAGTCCTCTGGTGGATACTTGTCAAAGAGAGATCAGACATCAGAGATGACTTGAAGAGCAAGCTTAAAGAGGATCTTGTTGCAACATGTTGGAATCCTATATGTTTGGGATAGCCTGATGAAACAAAACCCATAGCAGACAAGACTTACACTCTCGCCAGCTAATCCTCTGGGCCCGATCTCTCCATCCTCGCCCTGAGAGAAGAAAAAGACAAAAGTCAGAATCAATTTATTGAATTGGAGCAGTTCAGTGTTTCATGCTCTCTAATTTCAGCAAATACAATCTAAAGGAAAAACTGGCATCTTGTTTTGAAACATTAAATATCAACCATCACCACCTATAATCATTAGCTCTCGAAAGCCTGTATTAGCCAGGGCTTAATCGCAACCTAACCAAACATTGCTGAGAGAGAGAATGTTTAACCGCCTGGGGGTGGAGGTGGGGTAGTTAGTTTCAGGGGGAGGAAAGGTTAAACACAAACCCTCCTCCTCCCCAGTTCATAGTCCCCGCCCAGCTGCCGCCGCCTGAGGGCTGAGCTGGTGGACCACAGCTGATGTAACTGAGTATGTTGGTGGTTCCCCTCAGCTGAGTGCAATTGTCTTAAACGTTATTAAGGGTGTTAGTTAAAAGAGGAAGTACTTACTCTCTGTCCATCCTCTCCAGAGGCACCTGTGGGTCCCATTGGCCCTGGCTCCCCCTGAGATAGAGAGAGATAGAGATAGAGAGAGAGAGAGAGAGAGAGAGAGAGAGAGAGAGAGAGAGAGAGAGAGAGAAAATAAGAGAGAGGAGAGGAGAACTGACCAGCTTTTCTAAAATATATTCACACATTCTGCATCATTTTGCCTTTCATGCTGACTCTTATTATGTTGTATTTCATGCCTAATACATTTCTGATCATCCAGTTCTACTCATGTGGAAATTGTTGGTTACTTTAAGCTCTTTTTGTTTCTTCATTCTTAGTTGTTTTTGCTACATTATGGTGTTATTTGCGAGTACATATAAAGAGGCATCTAAACTTACGCTCTTCCACTAAAAACGTACAGGCCTGCTAAAGAGGGGTTCATTAAATTGTGGTCAGAGACATATTTGAAATCATAAGACAGAGTAGAGTTCATCAGGCTCATGCAGTCTGCAATAAAATCACCCATAGCTTTGATTTTGATTTTTCTTGCCCCCCCACAATGAAGTGATCTCTGCTTCCCAGTCTATACACTGTGGTTCATTCTACAAACTTGGAATACATCCAATATGGCTACCTGGCTTCAGTTCCATGTCGGTCTTATTAATGCAGGAACATTAGAGGAACAAAACAAATTACAACTTCTTATTCAGTTATTCCCCTCCTGACATTGCAGTTATTCACTCATCGCACTGAAATTTAAGCAAGTTACTCAACGTGATCTTACACAGATATTGAAATTCCAAACTTGAACAGTGACTGCAGCCAAATATATTTCATTACATCCAAAACATTTACCATCTAAAAAATACTGAACCCTTCGGCAAATCACAGTGATCTAATTAGATTTTGTTTTAATGCCAGTTTTGTGACTTATCACACAAAGAAACAGTATTTTGTTCATAAGGAGTTGTTTGTCAGGCAAAACAGACTGTTGTTCATGAGGATTCCTTCAAAATCTGGTTCATTATTTCTTTCAGTTTACAAATCTCACAGGTATTCAACTTCAGTGGAATCTGCAACAGTAAAGGACTAAAAAGCCGTTTTTGAGAACATTTGAAAATATACACATTATTTTGACAAATTGGACTTGGGACAACCACCATAATGTACTCACTCTGTGTCCCTTTTCACCAGGCAGTCCGGGGAGTCCATCAAAGCCTCTGTCACCCTGTACAGAAACACAGCAGGCCACACAACATCACCACACATCAAAGTCATCATGGGCTGCAGTGCGCTCGTAGCAATGCTTTATCTTTTTTTTAATTTGTAGATAGTCACATGAACATGAGAGGTTGTGTGATCATGGCATACAGTACCTTGGAGCCTGGCTCTCCGGGCATTCCACGTCCCCCGTCGGCTCCAGCACGGCCCTTAGAAACAGAAGCAGAAAGATTACACATATAGATTAAGACTTACGTGTCAGTAGTCAGTTAGTAAGATAACTTCAGGGCAAAAACACCCTTGACATTCTAGAAAATCCTTGCAAGTTTAAGATACTTAGAAGTTTTTTGTTGTTTTGTTTTGTTTTTTTATTGTGTGATCTACTTTGCTGTTATCTCATTATTCTCTGTCTATTTTGTATATTACTCTAAACTCTAAAGTACTTTGTAACTTTGTCTAGAAAACTGCTATATGGTTTATATTATAGCAGTGCCCTTTATTTTGGACATGACTCTGATGTCAAATAGTGATATTTTAATGCAGTTGCTGTGCCCTGCAGGTGTATTTGTCCGTTTATTTATTTGGATCCCCATTAGCTGTTAAAAGAGCAACAGCTGCTCTTCCTGGGGTCCAGGTGGTTTGTGGATTGCGCAAAGTCTTGTCAGTAATTAAAAAATATTTAAAATATTTCATTTTTCTTATCAGTAAACAACAGTGTTGGCACCAAAGAACAAGCAGTAGAGCAAAGATAATACTGACTAACACACATCACTGGTTGACAACATATTAAACAGCAATATACAAAAATAAATAAATAAATCAATTAAGCAATCAAGAGGTGGAACTAAGGAGGACCGGGAATCAGCTATGAAGCAACATTGGAGAAGTTCTAAAACGATAGCTACTGAAAAGAATACCTAACACGCAAAAAATGACAAATCTGAAATATATTTCTTATTCTCATACTACTCAGATTTCCTGTTGTAGTGATATTTATACAATCCTTTTTTAAACTTGTTTGTTTTTTAGGACCATTAGAAGTGAAAGAGAAGGGGATGCAAGAAAAATGTAGTCACATTTTGTTACATTAAAATTAGCTAATGACTCACAATTGACCCATGAATCAAGCTGGTATTACTAATTTTCCTATGACTTGGTTTATGTTTACTAGTAACCAATTAGGTCAAGACGTTTGACTGCACTGTGACACTAAGTGTGCCCCGCATCCACAGCCAGTTTTCCCATTTGGGCATTTTCAGACAGATTAACTGCCTGAGCATTGATCCGAGGAGTGGAGGCAGCGCAGGCCTTTAAGCACATATCAAGCTATTGTTTGTTGGACTGGAAATAAGCCTCTCAGCAGTGAGTACACAACAAGTACAAACAACCACACAACAACAAATACAGAGGCATGTGAGCACATACACAGCACAGTGAGAGTGGACCAGGTCATTGAGTTCACTCACCCTCTTGCCAGCTTTGCCAAGTTGTCCTGGAGGCCCTTGGATGCCACGGGGACCCTGTACAGACACATGAGGACTACTTAGTGACCAAAAGAACTAACAACCTGGGATGTTGCCTTCAGTCACTGGTGAGGTGAGATATTTTTATACATTATTAGGATGCTTACTCACCTGAGGACCAGGGTCTCCGCTTTCACCTTTCAGTCCAGGACTGCCAGGTAGACCCTGAAGAGAGAGAACACAAACCAAACATAAATACTCTCCATTCAAACTGTGACACATGCAGTTTGCTACAGGACAGAAGGGTAAAGAATAGTGTAAAGTAAACAGCAGATGGCGATGTTTAGCTTAATATGCACATTCTTTTTGTGTGTTCCTCTGAAGAAAAATGAATCAACACATTCCTTTTTTACTACAGATGCATGAACTACCTGGGAACTCAAGTGAAGACAGTCAAAGACAATAAGATTCTTTAAATTCTTCACTCTACTATGACTATTTATCTTTAATGATGTGATGCCAGCACAAACATTGCTGTTCATTTGGATGGCAAATCAATTATTAGCATCAGCTTAAAAAGGTATATGAAGTTATCTTGATTGCTCAAAATTAACATCTGAACCTAACATTAGAAGACACGCAGGAACATTAACACAGCTGGGTGTCTTTTGGCATATACTTAAGTCTAAAAATGCAATGCTAAATTGTTGGTCTAGGCAGAGATCTGGGGCATATACTGTAATCTGTCTGCAGAAAAGTATGGATTTAAAACTGGTGATTTGGCAATTACAGACAGACATTTTAGAATCATTAAATAGCTCGAATGTCTGAAAAGCTGGGTTTTAAACATTTTGGACAGGTACATTTGCTGCAGATAAAAGCCACACATTACCCTATCTCATCCACTGATCTTTGTATCTACTTATTGCCATATCATTTCAGATCATTATGCTTGGCCCTTCAGCCTGAGAAGAGCAGATTTAGAGGGTGATTCTTTGTGTCTTTTGTAGGGCTTTTTCCTGCAGATAAATAGTGGATCGTGTATCAACAAGCCCAAGAGAAAGGAGGGGAGTGGGGGGGGGGACCAACAACAGAATGAAATTTTCTTGGCAGCTGGTAACACCTAACAGACAGGCAGTGTGGCCACTGAGCCACCAAGTGCTGATGCAACAACATTTCAAAACAAGTGGTTTCTGCTGTGTCTCTTCCAATAAATTTGTCCCAAAAATACAAAAAATACAAACAACATACAGTAGATATTTTCCTTAGACAATGCAGAACTGACAGCAGTATAAATTTACTGATTTTAAGTGTTGAATTCCAAAAAGGCGATTTCTCAAACATTGGTGAAAAGCATATGCCATCAAGCTTTGAGTAAGGGTCACAATATTGATCCAAATAGATATCATGTGTGTACATGACAACTTTAATTATCACGTGTATGTACAATAGGTTGAATAATAAACAAGCGTTGGAAGAGCTATGTTGCCAAAAAAGTAAAGAGCCAAATTTCTACAAACAACCACAAGAAAACAAACAAAAAAAAGCAACGACTCACCACCGGCCCTGATCTTCCTGTCAAACCCATTGGCCCTGGGGGTCCCCTCATAGCCAGCTGCAGGGCAGACACACAGACAAGAACAAGGTCAAATTCCACTCAGTAACACATCCATTCAAAAAAGGTACTGGAGGAAGAAAATCTACATACTGTATATAAAGCATATATTATGTGTGTTTGTACAAGTTTGTATATTTTTTCACAATTTTGTTTTCATCCTATGTCATGCTTCAATTTCATACATAACTCCTGGTTTGTGTTACATGCTATATATCATCTATTCTTACTGCATGTTTGTCCTTGCATGCCCATGTCCCATACTGAACTGAATCAGTGACTTTTCTGTTTTTGCTTTCTTTTTGTCTTAAAGTTCATACATATTTAGACAAGTGTGTTACAGTATGTGTCTGTTGTTTTATGACAGAATGCAATCAAGTCCATAAAATGTAAGGCTATTATTAAATGTTGTCATTGTTTTACCTTGGTGGTGTCCATCAAGTGATTATAAATTAATTTCTGTGCATATCTTGCTCATTCTGCTCGCACACTGTACTGTATAACAAATCCTTCACAGCAAAACATACAAGACAATCATTTCACCACATCTCGTTATAATGTATATGATGCTTTTGGGTCCATTTCCATACGATACACACTCTAATTTCTTTCCTATTGTGTTGTCTTATGGTACAGCAATCTCTTTGTTCACTGAGGGCTCTGTGCAATTAACGTGGGATATCGTGCAGAATCCAACAGGACTCTTAAATACCAAGTCCAGATTTTCTCTATTCCTCTAACCGGCCACCTCCTCTCCCACATACACACAAAGACATTTTCTACACCTGTTGGTATAGCCCACACGCAGGTTGGTATTTTTAACAGTCTCTCCTGTCTGTCCATCTGTTCAAAGTGGCCTTTTTATGTTGTTGCTCTTCAGCCTGCTCAGCATGTCTCCTTTTAGCCTTGCAAGGCCAACGAAATGCAGTGTTCCCTCCTCCCCTCCCCACTAAAATACAGTCTTCTTCATCCTTCCCCTCCTTTGGCCCTACAGCTGTGTAGGGAGCAGAGCGGGGGTGGGGGTTTGTCCACAGTCTTTTGGCTTCCCAGAGGCTTTTTTAATGTCCTTTTCTACTCACTCTGGCCTGGGAGAGGATGGCCTGGGCTTGGGCTTCTTGGGCCGACACCACTGGACCCTTCTCACCATCCCCACCAAAACGGAACTGTTGAACACACACACACACACACACACACACACACACACACACACACAGGCATTGAAAAAGTTGCTCATTCTTTTTTGTCATCACTATTTAATACTGTGGAAATTAGCCTGGTTATGGAAGTGTATGACTAAAGGTGGCTGGTATGTACTTCTTTTGAGTTATTCTGAGCACTTACTGGCAGCATCAGCATGGTACCAGGGGGCCCGGCCAAACCATCAGCACCAGGCAGACCAGCACGACCAGGAGGACCCTGCAACACGGAAGAGACATCACCAGATTAATAAAATGATCAACTTTATAAGACTGAATGTAACATGTAAGAAAATGTTTAAAAAGGACAACAGGATGATGAAGATTTGGTTTTCCTCTGCCTCCGGTGGCTCCTCAGTGACCATTGAAAAATAAAATTCACATAGCTGCTTGTATGTATGTAATGTATATATTATCATATCTAAATAGCTAAATTGATAACTTATATGGTTTAAACTAAACCTGCCTACCCTTCTCTGATGGCTTTGTCACATGTACATATGAAGTTCTTGTGGTTTTCAGGTAATAACATTTACATCTGGGATCTCTGAATTTTAAGACAGTATGATGGTGTAGATCACTGAAAATCATTCTTGAACGCTGTAAGAATGTACAACAAAGTGTGGACAAAATTACAAAATATACAAACATATGCATACATTTGCTGTGGTATTGCTTTCTTTGGTTTTGACTCTTAAATTGTGCCATTACATACACTGTTAACAGTGGCAATAATATGGAAGGAAACACAAACACATTCACTCACTTTCACATGCACACACACACAAGCAGACACACAGATGGAGCAGTAAATGCTGGATGTGTGCTGTTAGTTTGATCAACATGTGCTCCTCCTCTTCCAGCACACATAGACTAGGCCTGTCCATCTGTAAACCACACTGCTGTCTACAGTCCAAAACCAACATCCTTTTCCATGAATTCTGGTGCGCATGCTTGTGTGTGTGTGTGTGTGTGTGTGTGTGTGTGTGTGTGTGTGTGTGTGTGTGTGTGAAATAGAGAGAGTCTAAAGAGTGAAGCGTTAAATATGGATACCTCTTACCAAGGGAAACCCAGGGCAAATATCATTCCTCATCTTCTAAACTTCAGGAGTTTAACCATAATAATTGACCTTAAGTTAAAACTCACCCATATGTTACACCATTTAGGTCTTACTGTATTATGTATTACACAGTGGTAAAAGTATGCCATAATGCAAGAGCAGTAAAAGTAGTGAATAGTGAAAATAATGGACAAGGTGGAGCTTAAGCATACCACAACACAAAACAAATTAAGGTTCCCTCCATTGACTCCGCTCTGTTCTATATTGAGACACAGTTTGTAATCAGTTTAAGCCATGGTTAGTTCAATTTCACTGCATTACGTGAAGCATAAATATTGTTGCTAAGGTTACTGCTGTTACATATACTTTCCACACTGATTTATAATGATGGCGGAACTGTTGAGCGAAGTTTGGGGAGTACCAATATACAAATTTATTCTTCACCTGCCAATCAAAAAGATATTTTATGTGGCCAAGGTAAAATGATTCTATACAGCAGCAAAATATAATTTAATGTGGCACATAGAGTACCTGAATACCAATTAATTAAAAAACACATCACATTTTTTGCAGACTGTCTTACAGGTCACCTTACCAATTAATTGATAAATATACATACTATCTAATCATCTATTGTTGCCTATTAGATCATTGGCTGTGGTGCTGCATGCTAACACTTGATAGTAAGCTACTAGCATGATCTCAATAGACAGAAAATATTAACTTTAGCAGCACTAGAACGTCATCATAATTCATTTAAAACAACATACAGCTACAGTTTTGAGGAGAAGATTGGTAAACTTTTATATATAACTTACACAAATATAATTCGACACACAGTAAGAGGCTTTGCAAGGGGTGGCTGAGTCAATGATCTTCTGGTTGCACTTTGGTTTGATTTCATGACTGAACAGGTAAGCTGACCAGTGTGTTGGTGTATGCCATTCATTTTTTAAATACCTTGATCTTTATAGACTAGTCTCTTAGTTGTTGTCCAACATGCATATCATTTCCTGCTATGAAGTAAGCTTAGACAAAGTTCCCATGTGGCCATACTCTGTATATAGACAAGTACTTTAAGTATATGTCAGTTGAGACATTCTTTGTACATACTTGTTTTACCCGGTTTCATCAAATGACCCAAATGAGTGTCTATTTACTGTGGCTGGTTTGGGGGCATAAATGATAACTCACCCTGTCACCAGGATCTCCAGCAGTGCCTGGGGGTCCTTGTAGGCCTGAGGGACCTGGAAGACCCTAAAAAGACAAAGCTAAGTCAGCAGACCGCCAGGAGGGAAGCTCATTAAATTCTGACAACAATGGTGTATAATTATGTTCAGGTGCAAAACGCTGACTTATTTCTTTAACTTCTAACAATATACTCACAGCTGGGCCGGGGGGTCCTGGTGGTCCTTCAATCAGCATGCCCTTTAAAAAACAAACACATTGTTTCACACCATGAACACCGTCCTGTGCAACAGCAGTACTACAGACAAGTTCAAGATGGGTCAAAAAATAAATGGGGGGGGGGGGGGGGGTTCTGCTGCAAGTTTTGGGTGCTTGATCAGTGCTTTATAAAGGGTCTTAAAAGAATTAAAACAGTGCAACTGTAGTTCAGGAGTTGACTTCATTTCACTTGGTTTTAGATCATTTGCAATTTATAATAAAAGTGAGAGAAACATTTGACATTTCACTCTGTAAACAGAATAATACGAGCTAAAATGACATGATCATATCACTTTAGTACATCAGCATTGACTTTTTGGGCCTTACAGGTTCAATGACAGCTGGCTCGCCCTTCTCTCCCTTCTGGCCGAAGGCTCCTCCAACACCAGCAACCTGTAGTTACAAAGCAAGCACAGAGGTGACATTCTTCACAGCTATAGTCCACAGGTGAATGCAGAGCAATGATGAGCAAGTTCAGCCAGTGAAAAGAATGTTAGTGGTTGAACAAATTTCACTTAATCAATCGATATATACTCAGTTGCAACTACTGTAGCTATGTCAGAGGTAGAGAGTGAATCAAGAATAACACAAAGTGAGATGACATTACGGAACAAAACGGGCTAAATGTTAGTCATAATGAGCAAGAACAGACCTCTATGTGCTTGAAATGGAGCAATGCTGTCATTGCATTGCCATTGTGTAGTGTGGCTAATGGTGACCAAATAAGACATCGCTTAACACCAACAGTTATTGTTGTCATGCAAACCTCACAAAATAACACAAGTTGAAACATATAGAAAGAAACAATAAAATACATTGCCCTACAATGTACAGATTCATATTTAAGTGAAGTTAAGTGTCTTCTTTTCAAATTGTTGTGCACAATTACAAATGACTTCTAAATAAATAGCTGAACAACTGATTTTATTTGTGGTAGTGAATTAATTCAGCTGCATTGTGTGTTTATGTGTGTTTTGGGAGTGAAGGTGGAGAGGGTGGGGTGAGATGGGAAGGATTAAGAGGTGCTTGTCTGTGAGTGGTACTAAACAGGCGTACAAGACCAATAAAGTCCTTGCCCTCGCATGGTAACAACATCCAAAGGTACACAAACCCAAAAGTGTGTTTGATGATGTTGTGACAGTGGGTAAATTTAAACAGCACTGGGGCCAAAAATGGCTAAACATGAAGACAAACATCTTGATTACAACTGTGTGCGTGTGTGTGTGCGTGTGTGTGTGTGTGTGTGTGTGTGTGTGTGTGTGTGTGTGTGTGCGTGCGTGCACTGTGCCTATGAGTTATGGGCTAATTGCTGTGCATACAGGGAGGGATATGTCGCAGACAGACAGCTTGTTAAAATGGAGGAGGAGAGGGAGGGATCAGATCCGACTGCTGAGAGATGAGTGGGCGGGGAGGGGGTGGTATGGTTTGTTGGGTATGTATGGATGGGGTGCAGGTTGAGCTGACAAACACTGATTGAAGGCTGTATGTGGAGAGAGTTGGAAGTTGGAAGAAAGAAGAAAAGAATGTGTGTGAATAATTTCTGTGCTTGTGCACACACAGTACAGTATGTCAGAATGAGATCTACAAAATTAAGAAGTAATCAGTTACATCCTTTATAAGAAAACACAGATGCATGCATTGCCCCTGTCATAGCTGTCAATCATTAAATCACCAAACACACACCGGTGAGAGAGCAGCAAGACTCCACACTCAACATGTCAATGACACATTGCCAAGCAATCAACTAGGAAGGCGTGCACGGGAAGACAGAGTGAGTCCCTAACGCGTGCTGTTCATGCTCACACCCCTCAGTCACCAGGTCAGGGTGTGGTACTTACGGTGCTCTCAGAAACGTCGGTTTCAGCAGCAACCCCAGGCCCCACCTCATCATCGTAGGTTGCCATGGGTTTGGACGGGGCTTTCCCATACTCATCATATGCCCCGTAATCATACAACCTGTTGTCAACCTCGCCCAAGTCATACTCCTTTAGGTCATATTCCTTAAAGTCATATGCTTCTGCACCAGTGTCCAAGTTGTCCACTGTTTCTGTGACAGTGGTGGGCTCCGGAGCAATGGGAGTGGCCTCGGTGACATATGCACCGACAACATCCTCCTCCACAGCCTTTCAGGTGTTACCCAAGCGAAGAAAGGGGGGAGTAATGGTGAGCAACCAAGGAAATAAGGATGTTAGTTAAGCAATTGAGGCAAATAGTCTACTTGTAGATGTTATTAAAGCAGATTGAAAATGAATTCAGCATATGTAGAAAACAACAAATAGCAACAGTAACACCTTATTTATTCTAAGTTATCTTAGAGGAAAGAAGGAAATATCTGACAGTTACTGGCCAGGTAGTGTCGTGTGATTATTATTTGAATATGAAAATTAAATAATTTGAGCTATTTATTAGTCACTGAGGACTTGTCCAAAACCAAACTGCTAAAATCTAAACCATACACTGTTAAGTACTGAATCATGTTACTAATCATGTACTGATTAAGTATTTTCATTAGCAATTCTAGAAACACTGTGTTAAACTTTTACAAGATGGATATGTTACAAATACTGTATGCTATGTTAAATCACACATTCATGAAATACAGACGTGCAGTGATCCCTACAGTAAATAGACATGTTATGATGCAAAGGAATAAATAAAGTGTTACCGTAACAACTGAATAAAATCATTGTCAATTCTGACAATCAAAAGTTTGTTAACCATACATGTCAAGACAGACTTGATGTTATCGCAGCCTTCTTTTCTTTCTCATCATACAACCATACATGATATACTGATACAGACAGTAAAGAAAGGCTGAAATACATGTCTGAAATGACACTATGATGACGCAATTTGCATGGACATATAATCAATTATCAGATTGTAGTAGCTGTGCAGATATATAGAGTGCATCAAGATGAAGTACACACAACTAAAATTGAAATGTGTTGGTCGAGAAATCCATTTTGATAGAATATGTTTTGAGCCACAGGGGTGAGTTTACCCTGGTACATTCTGTATTTGGCACAAGTACTACAACCACAATCACTTGGCACAATTTTGTCTTCCATTCCAAACTGTGATCCCTGTGGATTTAGCTTTGTAGAGAAACAAAATGGATGCAATTATAGTTATTATTGACAGTACTCCTTCTTGCCAAATTATATATTTAAAGTTGCCTGTAGAATCACATCCACTTTGTCAAACACTGCAGTAGACAATGCACATTCATAGCTGGCTGTGAGGAGATTTTAGCCTTGGTGATCATAGTTCTTTTAGAGGTAATTAGCAGAACTAGTGATCAAAACCAAGCTTATGATGTGATGGACACGGCATATATTGTTAAGTAGATACTCTCCAGTATAATTTTCTGTAAGTGGCATTGGCTGACAGAGGCTCTGCCATCATCAGGTCACACTTCTTTTAATCCTGGATAAGGCTGCAAGTCTTGTCAACTCTCCACCCCTTGTGTGGATAATTAAAGCAGACAGGCCAGTTTGGCTGAGACGACAATTTTGAGCAAACAGCACTGTCTCTAAATATCAGAAAACATATTTTTGGCTCTTGGTAAAGGAGCACATGCTACTTCACTAAAAGTCTGAATGGTTTCTATTAGAAGGAGGGCCGTATGTTTCCAGAACAAATACCCTTTTCTAATCATATTATTAACATAATAAGTAAGTATGGCATATCTTTGTTCATTTCCTACTTCTATTGTCCAGCCGATAGTGTCTCATCATCACAATTACTTGTGCCACCCATTTTTAAACAACTGGTTAACTTGCAGTGTCTCAGTAGGTCTAATGTGCTTACTTGCTGAGAACTAACAAAATCTGCAGTCTTAGCCAAAAATGTATGACATGACATAAAGTTACAAATAACCTCCACAATGTCCATCACATTTATTTCTAAGCATGTAATGCATCCCTAGCATCCACATGGTGTATGCAGTGGAACAAGGGGTTGTAGCTTTTAAACATTTAAAGAACGTCCCCTGTCCATCAGTTCTGCAACACACACAATCTTAGTAAGTCAAAAGACACATGTATTCATTTGAATGGATGTGTCTTTGTCTTTTCATACCAGGTACTTCCTTGGGTAAAATCTTCCTCGCTCACATTTCCCAAAACACCTAACACTGGTTTTCAAAAGTAGATGAGAATGAAGATGAAAATTACCTCATTGGGTCCGCTCGTGGCAAAGGGGGACTGAGTTTGAGTACCATCTACTGTTCCGTAGTCAATGTCTGTATTGTAATCTCCTTCTACATTGTTTGGCTGAGTCATGTTGAAAAAAGGAAAGAAATATAAAGCGAGGGTTAACACAAAGGCTCAAACCAGAGGTTATTTGCAAGGGGTCCTTTCAAGCTGACTACAGACTCTGCTACTTCTACACAGAAGAGGTTAGGGAGCTCTAGGTCTGCCATCACAGATTTTCCTTTCAAGGCAGGAAGATCTTGATGGGATCTGGTCTTTTCTTTACATAAAGTTTACCCTAAAATTGCCTCTGGGTCGTGCTGGCGCTGTGGCCTGGTAGCCAGGCATCTGTCGCTTCTTCTTAGTGGCAAACTTTTTAGCTGGTGATTTTTTGGCAGCCAAGTTTAAGGGCTTGGCCTTAGTTTTACTGAGGGACTTTCTGGTCCTCTTCTTTTTCATGGAGACACTACGTTTCTTTCTCTGGAAAAGGTGGCGGCGACAAAGAACACCAAGACAAACATGGAACATTCAAAAGTGGAAATGATTTAAAGGCACAATCCCCGACTGTTGCAGTCTTTTCCAACCCAACTGTCAGACCCTATGTGATCCACTTTCCAGTAGCAGCCCATGTACAGTAGTTGGTCTACATGGTGTCCTTTAAAATGTTGACCATGTACACCAACTACAAGGGCTGCAATTAGAATGGTGACCATGTTAACACTACCTTTGGATGATGTGACAGTTGGGCAGAAAGGGTGCCGTACAACAATCGCGGACTAGGCCTTTCATGTGACACACGAGAATTTGGGGCATATATAAGTATCTATCTGGGACAGATGCAAAAACAAAACACAAAGGATTTGCCTTTCAGCAACTCTTTAGAGCTATTGCAGTAATAAAAAAGCCACAGTGATGAGATTGCTTTTGCTGCAGTTTCCAAAATGTGAAGTAAAATGTTACTGATATCCCATAATATATACAATAGTTTTAAAGACATGCTGGAATGCAAAAACACAAACAAACACTCAAAGCAGATGGCATTTTCCCTGTGAGAGAAGGCAGCAGCCTCATAAAACAGACACAAGGAGGACTGACACACTGAGTATGTTTACATGCACACTCACAGTTCTACCTCCGCTGCCTTACTGTAAGGTCTTACTCAGGGTAGGCATAACCAGGTCAGGACACCCAGACTATTGCTCACTCTTTCAATTAAGTGGGGTCAATCAACACTTTTGGCTGATACTTTTGAATGTTTTTTTGGTGTGCACGTAAACATAACATTGAGACACATAGACAACACACGAGACAAACTGAGGGATGGGATGGATTACTGACAAAAAGAGACGTTGCAGGAGACACATGTAATTCTTTTCTTTTCCTTTTTTCATTTACCTGTGGTTCAGAATATTCATCGGTTGGAATGATGTCTGTGGCTCCCTCAGAGTAATCATAGAACTGAGAGTAATCTAAATCATCAGTAGTGTACTAGAGAGGTTGAGAGAGAGAGAGAGGGAGAGAGAGAGAGAGAGAGAGAGAGAGAGTGGGATGAAGAGAGGTCTAAGCGTTAGCATTAGCATTAAGGATGCAGAGTGCTCTTTCAGCAAGAGCGAAATAATCTTAATAATTATTTATGACAAAAAATATTAGAATATAGAATTGTGGTAATGATAGTATAAAAAAAGATTTCATTTTACATTCATCAGTGCAACTGCACTGAAAAATGGTTAGAGGTTGAACAATATGAGCGCATTACACATAGCATGATATGGAATTCACAGTGTATTGCTGTAATGTATTATAATGTATCATTTATAACATATGAACCTATTACACATAACACTACCAATAATTTTAAAAATCATCATTACCTTTAAATAATCAAAACCAAGTGTTACTAAATTAGATAATGGTCTTAATATGGTGAACAAACAAGTAAACAAATGCTGAAACTAGCAATGTGGGTCTTAGCCTACAAACATGTAAGCAGATGGGATGTTTAAAAGCTCATAAAACAAAGGAACACAACAGGGAAACCTCTAAGACAAAATACCAGCTGCATTTCAGGGATATCGTAATGGAACTTTCGCACTGCAAGCATGTAAATTATACGCTTCAGGCCTTCCACGCTCAGATAGATTAAAGGGGTCTGATTCAAAGAAAGTGCACACTCTTTTAGTTATGGAGCGCTCTAGCAGTTCCTTATCAAGGAGGCAAAAATGAAACTATACCATATAATAATAATGAAGTGCAGGGGGAAATCCTGACTTACAGTCATAAAAACATCACATGCTGCAACATGGAAGTGAAGTCTGGACCTGATACCATGCTTAACTGATTAAAAATGATGGGTTGTGGTATTTGGCAGCATGTGTATTTCCAATTATCAAATTAATCAAACATAGATGGATCTCTGGGGTTAAGCTGGCACTGACTTAGGTTCAGCTGGTCAGTGTCCATGATTGTTTCACCCTGCCCCTCATAATCATCTTAATGATTAATGGGCAAATATTAAAGGATGGTTAACTTGTTGCACTTGAGTCTGGTGCAGATTTAAGTGTGTGAGTAGTTAAAATAGTAGTTACAAATGCATCTATGGATTAACAAAGAGATACACATATTCCACTAAGTTCTTAGCTGCTGCTTGGTCTTGCTTTCAACTCTTACTCATAGGAATATGAATTATAAGTAACAGTTAGGGTTAATAGGCTTTTATATGCTGCATCCTTAAGTTTGAAAAAGACAACTGAGGGAGAGAGAAAAAGATCAAAGAGACAGAATAGGTAGCCCAATCAGCTGTTTTCATTATAACTTCAAAATTAATATTTTACATTGTATGTCGACCAATGCTGATTGAACTCCTCAGCATTTGCTCTATGACCAGTAAATTACCCTGTCATTATGTTGATACTTTAAATGGTAAAATATAAATTAATTATCACAGGTCAGACAACAGCTGCTGCGCTGCTAACCATGGGTTAAAGTTTTCAAGCAAGGTGCACATTTTCCACACCTCCAATCATTTACCTTTGACAGCTGATGGAAGACACCTGCTATGACATCACTGACCGGGGTGTGGCTAGATGTGCACCACGCATTGTTTCAACCATTGATTGAGGGTGTATTTATTGGGGTACACCCCAATAGTGCATATATATAGTATGTTTCCCAATATGTGAAAATAGTGAAATACTGTTATTTGTGCAGCTCATACTACAGGCAGTTTCTTGGTTGTGTTGTTGCCAGTACTTGAGTAGGCAGCCTGAACAACCAATACTTGACTGATTTACTCAATAAAATCTGCAGTTACAACACTTGATCTATTGTATTGTAATTCTCCTCATATTATATTTCAACTACTCTGCATCTGTTTTTACGCATGTCAAGTCTCTAGAGAACTGTTGAAACATGTTCAGGTGCACCAGGACCATACACCTTTCTCAAAGTGTAAAACCTGCTAAGCCACACACTGAAGTGGAGCTGTGAAAGGTATCAACAGAACAAGGCAAAAGCCTCACCAAAGTGGACACAGACACACAGGCAACTATCAAAGCACTTCATTTATCCCCCTGGAGGGAATTTCCCAAGATCTAATAATTCACCTATCAAAATACTACAGCCTTATCTCATTTAATATTAATAAATTAAAACATTAAACCCTTTTTGAACAAGTAAAAAATAAGATCATTAAGGCGGCAAAATGTCTGCCTCCAAGCTGAGACTAAATATGAGGACACACAGATTTATCATGTGCAAATAAAACCTGACAACTGTGTTTCTTCGCATATCTAAGACATCGACAGGCCATGGATATGAGCAATAAGCAATACACAGGGTAAAGTGAAGCTCTTCAATTCCTCCTCTGAAATTAAGCAGGACCCTTGACTGGTTCTTTGTTGAATCTCTCCCACCCTCCCTGGTTGGCTGACCTCTTCCTCTGGCTCCTGGGCCTGCAGGGAATCACTGTGGGGAGTGTCGCAGTCTGGGCTGTAATGCTCACAGTAGTCATATGCTGCTTTGGGATCAGCCACAATCAGAAGTTGCTGGATGTCACCCTGCAGAAAACAGAAAAAGAAATTCAAGTCAGTTCATCTATCTTCATACATGAACAAATTCGCCCACATGTAATCTTCCATGACAGGTTAAAAAGTATATAGTTCATTTTAGAAATCACTATTTTGAATTAGACCTATTTACAAAGGTTGATGAAACCAGATCACTAGCAAGAGACAAGACAAGGCTGCACACTCAGACAAGAAGGTCATGTCTCATCTTGCTCACACACTCACACATACTGGGTGAAATGGCATAAATGTAAATCTTAAATTGCAGATGTAATCTCTTAGGTCCCATACACTTACAGAGTCTGGCAGCGTAACCCCCACACCTTGTATGATTAAACTGTTTGGCACACACCCCACACTCAGATGGTGCAGGGAGGAAACTGTAGTTCAGACACCAGGAAAATTATTATTATTATCAGCGCCAGGGTTTACCTCAGGAAATCAAATAAACATGTATCATCAAGACACAAGCAACACCTGGCATGGCCATGTGCTACAGTAAAATACTCAATCCTTACTATAGAGTGGTGCAGGAATGAGTCCTAAAACCTGGAAATGAGTTAGCATTTTTGCACTTCTGAACCTACTGAAAGGCTTTTGTAGAAGAGGTAAGCGCACATATCTAAATTACAAGTTGGAAGCTTGGTGGTGAAGTTGAAGTCATGCGACCGTGGTGTAGTTTGTTTATAGCCTAAGCTTTTAACTTCTGGTGATCATAATCATCAAAGTGGTGTTCATTTGTGAATATTATCTTGCTGAACAAAACCTGTAAGTATCATAAACTTTTGTTTGCCACAGAGCTTATTTTCTGCCATAATCCAAAATCCAATGGAAAAATCCCATTGGCTTTTTGTCGAGGGAACCAGGGCGCTGCTAACTTCCAGTTTGGCCTGCAAAAATACATCATGGTCTGCAGCACTCTATTAAGAACAACAGCAATATCCAGTATAGCATATGAGGATATAATGTCAATGTGTTTGTGTAAAACACATTGGCAAGCCCATATTATTGCCTTATATTTCAGTATTTCAGATATACAGATATACAAGAAATTGCAGTACATGAATGACCTATACTACATTTTATGTGTATTCAATCATTTGCTTTCTTAATTTAAGTGTTATTTATTTATTTTTTGTTTTTTTATAGTCATTATTTTGCAGTGAGGTTTACTCCTCAGCATTTGCTGTTATCTACCGTTGCAGTCAGTGTGCGAAATATGGGGGGTCTCATTAACATCTAATTAACACCTAGGACCCCCCCCCCCCCCCCCACCCCCCAAGACGGCAAAGTCAAATTTTGAGGGGGTCTCAAAATTAAGCTAATAATTTACTATTTATTTGTATTGTAAAATTTATTTTCATGTTTGAATATTGAAAGGTGAGGAGCAACACAGAAAATGTGACTGATGACAGTGAACAGGCAGCTGATGTAGCCAGCAGCTGCTGACATGGTTACCTGTGCCAGTGCCAGTTGTAATTCTGTGGCGCAATAAAACATCCTGACTCTGCAGTTCTGCTCCTCTTCTCCATATTTGAAAACCCAAACCTTATTTATTCAATGGAATACGTTTTTAAACAGTCCTTAATCTGGAAACAAAGTAATAAAACATGGGGTTCGGAGATTTGCTGCTATTCTACACATGATGTCGCTGCATAAACTGTGAATCTTTCAGAACAGCTCACCGGTGTCAGAAAAGCACACAAGGTCATGTAACAGTTAAATTCCGGTGAATTAATGAAGGTATCCATGCTGTGCCAGCTGTGCGTAATATTAAGCATAGTTTTGGAGAGATGTGAGTGTATGTCTGTGACACTGAGTTTGTCTGAGCAGGAAACACAAGTGAAAATTATTTACTGAGAACGTGGATTTCAGCCGGTTTCTGCCTGTTTTTAATTATTTATTTATTTGTTAACAAAGTAAGTAATCAGAGCAGGTCACCCCGTGAGAACATTTTTAATAACATTTCTTTCTTTTTTGCTGAAAAATTGTGTGTGGCTGATGTGTGTGTGTGTGTGTGTATTATATTTTTTAACACCCATGCCACGAAACCTCCAATTGTCATAGAGTATTTCGCACACTGGTTGCAGTACTTTTTTCAACTGTAAAATATCCTCCAAACTCTTAAAAACTCAAATAACAATATCGTTACTGGCCACAAAATCAGTCAAGCTCTGAACCAAATACAGTTACTTAGCCCACAAGAGCACATGGTTGTGCAATGAGTGTCAAAAGGGATTGTGCTAAAATTAAGCCATCTCTAAAAATGTAACTTGAAAAAAAAGAAAATATATTGAGCAACAATACACAATGGCTTTGACTGAAAACTATTAAAGTAGCACACAGGAAAGAGTGAAACCTTGAAAATCTCAGACATGGTTTGGGAAAGTCACTCAAACCACAATGGTCTCTCTGTGGTTGGGACGGGACACCACAATGCTTGACACCATTCCAGCACTGTCTCGCCTTGTTATCAGTCCTACAGCCAAAGCACACAGCTCTCTGCAAGACAGTGAACACATTGGTGAAAGCATCTGGATTTTTCTTTGGAGTCTGTAATTGCTTGAACCAAGTTCCTGGGGGCTGGTTTTTGAGCCTTTATACACATTGCAAAGACAGCTGAGGGTGGATCTTGGGAGGTGGATGAAGGGACATGTCTTTGGTTAAGATGTTTGGCAGCCGAGCACACAGAGATGCCTGAGTCCAGAGGTAAAATCCCGAGGCACTTGTGTCAGCAGGGACGCTATACGTTGAATAGACGATTGGCAGTGAAACACGAGAGAAATGAAGCAGGCTGCAACTTGTCAAGAGAATGTGTGTGTGTGTGTGTGTGTGTGTATCTTCCCCGTGCTAAAACTAGATCTATGGATCCTTAACGTGTACCTTAGTATAAACATCAGTGTGCTAAGGCTTGTCCCATGGGAAAACAAGCAGTGCTCCTTGAAACTTTCTCTGTGCAACCATCCATCAACATCTTGTTGCACAGCTTCAGTTTGACAGTCCAGAGATTCCTCCCTGTGTGCCTCTGGGTGGGTGGAATGCTACTTTACTTAATTTCTCTTACTGGTTGAATGCATCAATAACAATAAAAGCGTACATTGTCAGCCAATTACAAGTACAACACGGTGCATCTGCACACCAAACTTGAAACAGGATAACAAGCACACCATTCTGCCCTACTTAGTCAGTCGATACATTCAAGGCTTTTTGGCCCATTCCTCAGATTGCCAAATACCTGATCTTATTTTACTGTTATGCCTAATTCCAGCCTTCTGGTTTAGTGGGCCAGTCACACTACTTCTGCTCATACCAAGGTTTTATACTTCTGCTGTCTAAAACATCAGTTCAGATACATTTTCTGTTGAAATGCGTAACATTTTCATGCACTTTGGAAAAGTCTTCACAGTGATTGTCATATGAAGACTAAAATGAGCTGCAGCAAAGTGCTTATTCGCTTTCTTGCTGAGAGTTAGATAAGAAGATCGATACCACTCTCATGTCTGTATGGTAAATATGAAGCTACAGCCAGCAGCTGGTTAGCTTAGGTTAGCATGAAGACTGGAAACTGGAGGAAACAGCTAGCCTGGCTCTGTGCAAGGGTAACAAAATTCACCCACCAGCACCTCAAAAGCTCACTGATGAACATGTCATATCTGGCTTGATTAATCAGTACGATTAATGACTCCAGCATCATATTTAACGGACAGGTATGAGAGTGGTTTCGATCTTCTCATCAATACCTCTCTGTAAGTGGTAACTTAATCCTTTAAATTTTAGTGACAAAAAAACCCAAAACATTTCAGTCTGTGAAAATATGAGCAGGCAGGGGATTTTAATCTCTGTGTCCTAGTTGTAAGAAGAAATATGCACCACTCCTGAAAGATATAATATCACTTAACTTCTGTGTCAGCCATCGAAAACATTTAGTATACTGACCATGACAAGACTAAATTGACCTGCCAAGCGGGCATGGGGCAGCCTTAAACCTAGGTGCCAAGTCTGGAAAGGCCTCAGTTGAGGTGTGTGTGTGTCTGTGTCCGTGTGTTTGGGAAGGCTCGACTAAGAAAGAGAGATCAAGCCTTGCCCTGAGTCAAGTTGACATGTATTACCTCATGTGTCACCCTAAGACCAACAGTGAATGCTTGAACCCTGCATAGAGTCAGCTCTAATTAGTCCATGTCTGAGAGCCACCCGTCTGCACACAAACAGGCTGTGGAGACATGGTGTTCAACTCCCAGACCAGATCAGCACAACTAGGAAACTACTGACTGTTTCGTGGGAGGACGCGACAAGCACATTCAATAATAAATGCACATGGAAACAAGAAAAGACAAAATGATCATATACTGAAGACCACCTATTTGAATCAGATAATCATCTTTACACTTCTCATAACGTATAGTATTTTCAGTAATAATCCTTTTCTGGTAGAAATTGCACACTATGAAAAATAAGATTGCCGCCGAGTCACCTAACAAACAAGAGCCAACTAACAAAACCAAGACAAGGCAAGTGAGAAACTGTTGTCAACTCAGGAAGGGAGCACCAAGAGGGATCCAGAGACAGACAGGCAGGGATTTAGCGAGAGCAGCTGGGATGGTAAAAGATGTTTTGTGCTGGGAAACACCTGGGGAGAGTTATGCCGAGGCTCTGGGACTGTCTTCCATTGTGGGCTGCTGAGATAAAAGCCCCTGGCAACTTGGAGCAAAGCCAGAGCTCCAAAATATGCCCCTCCTGGCTACAGCAGAGCACAGTTCAGCACAGAAACAGGCCCACGAGGCTGTGTGTTAATGACTGCGATGTCAGAGGCCAACGAGGAAAGAGAGAGGCTGAAAGAGAGAAGCGGGGTCAAGATCAACAGCTGAGACCTGGGAATCCTTGTCGAAATCTCTCTACCTGCTATATCTGCTGTTTTGTTATGCATACTTGGTAGTGTTCACCTTAAGTGGAGCTTATGAAGTATCTACATGTATCATTAACATATGAAAAACATTGAAATGCATGCCAATTCTTATTATCAGAGGATGATACACAGTGATAATGTGAAAAAAGCGCAAGTCATGGCATGCACTGTATGTGGTATGGCATTATTTTAAACTATGTGACTTTTTTATTGAGATTTCTGAAGCTCTCAGTTTTTGACTGGAGAACTGGTTAACCACTTAAAGAGCTGCTATGACTTTTGTGGTGTCTTTTCAGAACTATCAGCGTTAACTCATCACTACTAGATCTGAAATGTATAAACTTAATTCTTTCATTTTGCATTTAATTAACACTGAATTTCTTACTTACATCAAGCCATTTTTAAGCAGAAAAAATAAAAATAGGAAAATAATGGTATTTGATGACAGTACAGAGCTCATGACGCCATACATCATTTCCATTAAGCACTATCCGCCTTGACCTCATCCTGAGCACAAGGCATCATGGGATATAAATACACATGGAAGGGGTCAAAGGTTACAGCAGTGCACAGTAAAAGTGTTTGATTCCCTGAGAGGAGCTGCATGAAGACAGCCTCCATGTTTGGAATGGTCAGTATACAGCAGTGTTTGGTTTTGCTGTGACAGACATCTCTTTTGTCTTTTCTCTACTAAAATCCAACTACATGTTGTAATTACAGGGTGAGTGCAGGCCAGGGCATCACTGGCCAAATCAAAACACAAGTAGTCGTCACCATTGGTCCTTTGACATACCTTTGCCCAGGGCAACATACCTTTAGTCCAAACATAGCTAACTATAATTAGACAGCCCCATACAACAATTAGTCACTCCCCCAAAGTCTATACAGTACAGTTTCCCTGAGAAGAGAATTAAGAAACCAAGAAAAGGCAAAAGGAGTTTCCACATCAGACAGTTGGAGGTCAACTCTCCAAAACATGACATTAAAGGATAGAGACAGAAAAAAGCAATTTTAAAATACAACAGTTAACAGAGCTCTAAAGTAGCTGGGTTGTTATGTGTTATTTGCGCGTTATTATAATCTGATGGCAGTTATAAAAACACATTTGGAAACACCATGTCATATTCCATCTGAAATGAGCAGAACACAGTCATCAGGCCCTCCTCACTGATGCCTCTTTTGCTACTAGCTATCCCAGCTAGCAGATTCACTAAACAATATCCAACACAAACCAATATGTTATTTTTAGACAAGATGCCTCTTCTGGCAATACTGGTGGTTTGGCGCCAAGACATCGAACACCTCAGCCCCATCTAGTCCTTACGGCGAGACACACTGAGTGTTTGCTACCCAGAAATAGAGGGAATAGGCAGGTATGTATATGAGTGTGCTCGATCAAGACAGGTAATGTCAGCCAGGCATGAATAGACGGTCTCATGGCTTTGGCACGGTAGGGAGGCCTCAACGTAGGGAGGAGGTGGTGAGCAGGGGAGAATGTGGAGGGAGGGGAGGAGATGAGGAAATGAGGAAGGCCCAACAGGGCAATGAAAGACTCCCATTCATCTAAACCAGATCCCTTTGCGACGGTGGTCGCCTCCAACCTGGGGCAGGTATGGCATGAATAGACGTTTATGAAAAATGCAGGTCAGCTTGTGAAAAATTTTTTCAGAGTTTGAATAAGGGAGCAAATGTTTTATTATGACTGAATTTATTCTACCCCTGGAAATCAAAAACTCACCAACCACGACGGTTTAAAAGGGGAGTAAAAAATGAACTTTGGAAAAAACTGTAAATAAATAGTCACTGCTAAGAGAGCTAAGCTAGTCCATATATTTCTTACATTCCTCCATTCTGATACATATCAAATATAGTGACTGACAGAGAATCTGCTGAGGTGCAACATTTCCTGGGCATACCTTTCAGCAAAACTGATTTTACCAATTAATTTATTTTCTCATTAGAACCAATGGTTTGAATGCAGAAGGCCAAGGTATTTCCTTCCCCTGCATATCCCAGCATGCATCAGGCCCCGTGGATCTCTGAGGAGAGCAGGGACAGAGAACAGACAGGAGACCTGTTCCAAAAACCACACAGAGAAGACCCTGTTAAGTGACTTATGGCTTCTATTTTCAGCCCGTCCACTGGCCAACCTCTGACTGGCCACACTGTTTCATACAAATGCTGGCTTCAGCGCCCACTCATAAATCTAATCAAAACTGACATGAGATATGAAAGCAAATCCACTTATAAAACTTTGCACCTAAAAAAACAGCCCCTAAATCTTCTTTGTTGAGTAACATGACACAGCAATCTGAGTCAGTCTACAGTCAGATACCAACAACATCCATACTGCAAAAAGATATAATCATTTTCCTAATGAAGGTCAATTAAAAATAAACAACCAAAAACTTTAAGTGATGTCATTTCTGTCAGTCTCCTACTGACAGCGACTAAAATAAACTTTATTACCTTGATTAATATTTTAACATCATACTGATATAACGTATATATGTACTACATGATGGCAGCATCTTTTCAATAACAAAAATCCAAAGTGCGATATAATGAGCAACACAAGGAGTAAAAAAATAAATCATTGTGCACATACACAAATTGGCCTGAAATATGCAGGGCCCTCTGTCGCCGTGGCGATGACAAGGCATGCTAAAAAAATGGCTTTAAAACAAGAGTAGCAGCATCAATCATTCAAACCTGGCATCAGAATAATGACCAGTCATTCCTGCTGCCCATAAACAAACCAGCACTCTCTCACAAGCAAACACAGCCCCCATACAGCCTTACAGTGACCTTTACTTCCCACCAGAGAAGACCACGAGGGACATGACAATTCAGCCATTGTCTGTCATTATTTACATCCGCCTGACCCCATGCGAGCTTCCACCTCTGGATGAACTGTGCCTCAAAGCATAATGTTCAAATCACTGACTAAGGAGGTGGGGTGGTGACATACCCCAAAGACCAGAAAGTTGCCCTTAAAAATGTTAAGTTTGAATGCGGAAAGATGCAGATTTGTATTTTTATTCATTTTGTCTAAATTTGGTATTGACAAACAGTCTGGGCTAAATTGTGGCTTATATTGAGATATATAAGAGTTTGTCCAATATCGTGCCACGATTTTGCTTGGGTTTTCTGTAGATGAGGTTTCTATAGGTGGCTCTTTGTGTCTGTTCAGCGCTTATTGGTGCTCATGCTAACAATCCAGTTCTACTTATTCTAAAACAATCTTCTGTCAAAATGCATCACTTTCTGTACATCAGAATATTATTCCTGAAAAAGAACTACCAGACATGGGTTGTGTAGGAGAGCAATTGTAAAAGTGAACTTCACGAACTGGCAGTGTGAAACTGCATTGCTGTATTTGACAACACAGATAGTACAGTGAGAAGCTCAAAAAAAGATCTTTTTTTTTACAAACAGGGATAGATGGGCTAGACTTTTTTCGTGGAGGTATTAATAGCTACATATAGGTTTCAGTAACAAGAACAAGTTTAGCAATGTTTCCAGTGTCAAATATGCAATAACTGACATTGCCAAGTCACAACAACAATGGCTCTCTTAAAAGGAGTGAAGATTTACTTCAGTTTTCACCACATATACTATGTGAAAGAGCTAACGGGTAATTGGCTCCAGCTTTATCCTTGTCAAACAAGGTCTCTTCTACCACGGTTGCTAATTCTCCTTGAGCCACAGTAAATAGACAAAATTTGTATCTAACTGGACATCTCAAACCTTACAACTGACCGTTTGTAAAAGCAGCAGTCTTTCTTCTCTAGAGTAACACGTACTTGCATGACAGGATGATAACCTTTTTTCCAACTAACGTGTTTTATTCATTTCAACTAATACTAAGGATAAATACAACATAACTGCTGTTGCACTTAACACTTGACAATAACAGGACAAAAGCAGGGATTGAAAAACTCTAGCTCTGTTTAGTATACTTATCGTCTCTCAATCAATACAATACTGTCATGACTGCCATCAATCTAATCAAGTTAGAAATCCATTCATTGGTAGGTCACTTCAACCACTTCACTTCAAGTCAATGCAAACCATCAGATTAAAAGTCCATTCGAGAGAGATGTGTGTGTCACTAATTACAAGGTAAAGAGAAGCTTTAACAAAGAACAATGATGTACAAAAGGTGGCCAAGTCAAACCGCTTTGACATGGTCACAAAATGCCACCAGGTATGGAGGACTTTGAATAACTTCCCAGTTAGCCTGGAAGCCATTGTATCACCATCTGTTTACAGTATCTATTGGGTAGATGGACAGCTGGATGGATGTGTGGATGAGCTTGTCAGATCAGAAACATTTGTCACAAATGAACTTTTCAGAGTCATCCAAATCACAAAATCACATTCCATGTGTCTTAGTTTCCACCACTATGATTTCATTTTTATGAATAATAATATTCCCAGTTCTCACAACATTTAACAGTACCAGTACAGTACAGTAGTATTCAAACTACACTATAGCACCAGCAGCCTAGATAAAAGGCCTCAGATATCTCAGATATATGTATGATATCTGTGTGAACTTCCTCATAAAATCAAACGTATTGAAGACCTCAGGATCCACCCTGGTTTCTATCATCTCACATTCCTTTTTGGCAGCATCAAAGGGGTCCAGGGCTGCCTCGATGGGACTCAAACTAAAAACCCAACTAAAAAAGGCAAAGCACTTTGAAATCTGGGCACACAGTAAATACCACTACCTTTTGGGGCAATGTTTTAGTCGTTGATGGTTGCAACATCATTTATGATCAATATGCCAATGAGTAACCTAGGAGCCAATATGCAGCTTAAGCAACTCAATCACAGAGGACACGTTCACATAGTCCACCACACTGAAAACTTTACCTGGAAAACCTCCTCATCCAGGATCCTGGTGCCGAACACGGTAATGCCATTGGTGTTGATGGAAGCTTGGTCACTCCGGAGGAGCTGTTTGGTGATCTTCTTCTTACAGTCTACAATGATGGTGACCGTCTTCTTCTCCACGCTGATGGCCACACGGTGCCACCTGGTCAAGGACACAACAAGAAGAGATGAGAAACAAAAGAAGCCAAGGTCAATCAGTATAAGAGTCACTGGTTGTTGTTAAATCATTCTGAAAGATAGGACATCTGAAGGCACTGTAACTGCACATTGTGAGTGCATGATAATTACTGAAATCAGAGCATGATGTAAGATAAACAACATGCAAAAATTAGAACAATTAATACTTTGTGGGACAAGTGTTTAGTCAACATGAAATTCCATTATAGGCAATTTTGTGGTGTTTGATTAACTTCTATGGAAACCTTATTAGCACTTCTAATAGGATTATAATCTGCCTTTTATTCATCATGACACACCTTAAGGAGAAAGAAACTCAGAATGCTCTGTTGTACAATGTGATTCATTACAGACGCAAATGCTCTAAGAAACATGAACTTCAGAGTTATGTATGATATATTTCGATCGACAACACCCATAGATGCAAAGGGTTAACCGGGGTCACACGTGAGTCTGACACCTCCCTCGCCTCTGGACCATTTGCCACTGCACTTAATGGCTATTGCATACCAGGCAGCGGTGGACCACATTCTTGCCCCCACACTCTGGCCCTGTTTAACACGGGATTACACTCATTAAACTCCAAACTTAATCCTCCTTCTGGGTTACTCGGCATGACAGACATGGTGAACATTGTGGAAAGTGTGTGTCAGGATCCAGGAAGGCCTGCCTTGCCAGAGCAGGAGACACACAGTCAAAACATTGTTCTGAGGTGGAAGATGAGACCTGGCAACACTGTAGCTCAAGATGGCAATATAGGAAGTGTTTATCACAGGTACAGATATATATCTGATGTCATATTAATATATCTGGTAAATCTTGTTATCAGAAGAGGAAAAATTCCTTTTTGAACACAGCTAGATCATACAGACACATTCCACGGCAGGCAATGGGGCTTAGAGGAAAATAAACGTGCAACACTCTCTGGGCTTAGCAGTACAGCAGGAAGGATTACTTGTCACCTTATATGGCAGAAAAGCAAATGTTGACTTCAATAGGTTAAAACAATTTATCACACTTTTGAAGTACATTATGATGAGAAGGAGAAGAGTAACATTGTATTTGAAAATGCAATCTTTTGAAAAGCATGTTTAAAGAGCTTAAATGAGATAAAGCTGACGGTAAGGTGTGACAGCTCACTAGAAATCCCTCCCATTCACCTCCCCTTCCCTTTAAAGAAAAGGATAATGCTCTTTTTCACCCCATCAATATCATCATTGTGCCTCTCTTTTCAAGCTTGGTGTATGCTTCTTAGTAACAATGAATACATCCACAGTGATTGCAGACTGTACGTAGCCTAGTCACTGAAGATTTAGACAAGGCCTGCAGCTGGAATGCATCCAGACCAAGAAGAGTTAAAAGTCCTCTACAGGGAGCATTGCTCCATAGACAGTGGGTAACAAAAACTTCATACTGGACAAAACAGCCCTACAAGACTAATACAAAGCTGGCTTTGTTGCAACCTGCACATAAAGCAGAGTTATTATTGACATGAGCCCCCTAACCCTTGCAGGATTTGCCAAGCTTCCTTCTATCATGATATCTGTGTACACACTGGATCTTATTTTAAGCCAATCTGGGTTACAAAAATAGTGTGACCGGGTTATGACTTCTTTTAAAAGCTCAAAAAATAAACTATCCTCACACAGCATGTTCAGCAAGTGAAAAGAAATTACACTGGAAGACACTATAAAATGCAAATTCAAATTATGCATTTTCCCAGCAGTGTTTCTGTTTATTTACCCCAATGCCCCTGCACACAGGCTCATGTCATCTTAGCTGAAGCTCTGACTGAGAATTCTGGGATTTCTGAACCTGGGAACAGATAATCAGGTTTATGCTAAAAGGTTAAGAGCGATGTTTCTGGTTGGGTTAGGTAATCCAAGGGGATAAAGAGGTAAAGAGGAAGTTTAGGACTGCCCCCCTCTCTAAAATAACAGAGGCAGTGAGTTCATGGATGAGGTCAGGTTGCCCATAGCAGTCCCTGCTGTGCCCTAATAATCCAGTGTCTCCCTGTCTCTGACCTGTCTCTGTGCCCACAGAACCCTGATGAGATGGATAATCCGGTCATGAGCACCTGGGGTGCAACAATGGGAAGATCTGGGTTGTTTTCTAGCTTTTATCAAGAAGAACAAGTCAGTGGAAGTCAGAAAATGTTTGAGTGTTTGAATGTTTTAGTTGATTTTGTAATTAAACTAGTTTCAAGATGATCAAAATGCCACTGAAATCCCTCCAACTCTAATAAGAATGCATATTAATGTATACTTAATCAAAGTACAGAAAAATCTAGTCCCCTTTGCCATAGACAATCACATAACAAAATATATGATGATGTTGAGATTTGACGTACTTTCCGTCAGCAAGGTTGAGAGTACGGAACAGAGGGTAGTCCTCTGGGGCTGGCTTGCCAGTCTGATCCTCATACAAGAAGACAGGTGAGCGTCCTACTTCCACACCCAGCTGCTGGACTCCCTGCTTGTTGTAAATGGACAGCAAGAAGGACTGGAGGCCGGATTTGGGGCGCACTGTGGTCAGGATGGAGAAGTCCTCAGGAAAAACACCTTCTACACAGCCAAAGGAGGAGGGGTGGAAAAGACAGGTGAATGGGTTAGAGTTATTGAGACAGAGGAAACTTCCAACATGGCTAGCTATAACTATACAATCTATATAAATTATATAATATTTTGGTTACTTCAATGCAAGAAGGTCTCAGCTTCAGTTTTCTCATCCAAAGTAATAATCAATGACTTTTCTTAGTTTGTAAAAACTTGTTTTATCACACTGTATCAGTGATGTATATAACACCATAATGATGGGATCTACAGCCACTTAATAAAAATGGCTTCCATGTGTCTTCATTTTAACCTATATATATATTGACAATATATATATATGTTATACTTAATTTTGTTCTCTGTGTGAGGCACATGTATAACAGTGTTTTGTGCCTCCATAAATACAACAGCATTATACATCATCTACATTATGAGTCTAGTTTAGAGCTACAGAAATCAGAATTTCTGCATATGTTATGTTCTTTGCATGAATATGCTTGATTAAAAGGTTCTGGGGAGATAGAAAAACTAAAGCCTTCCTTATTTAACAATAACAATAAGAGCAGTCACAGAGCTGAGACACAATAGGAGAATCCAGTGTCAAAACACACATTTGAAACATACTAAAAACACCGGTTTACACTTGATAGTTGAAAGAGGTTAAAGGTTGAGAAGTTTCTCTTACCAGGGAATAACTGTGTGGTGGGGGCACTGATCTGGACCTGCTTGGCAACTCTGAAAGCTGAGTCCGGCTTTGATGCTCTTCGGTTTGTGCAAAATCCTGATGTTTTCGTCACTCCTTCGGGGTAATTTTGAAATTCTAATACTTTTAGAACATCCACTGGCTCTGCTGATCAGGAGAGCAGACAAAACATCAGTTAGGACAAACAACAAATGAATACTGTAGCAAAGTATTTTATTTCAGTTGGTTATATGGTAGTTTTTCAAAATATTAAATACATGTATGTGTCCTGGTCTGGTAAATAAACACAGGGCAGTGAAAGTGCCAGTGCATGATTCAGGTCAAAAAAGACACGGAAGATGAACCGGGGGCATTTTTTCGTGTGATTAATTTGCATGTCAATATATTTTTTCAAACTGTTGTTTTTGTCATGAGTACTCTCACACAGAACTTGAATATTATGCGGCAAAAAAGCAACGTAGTTTATTTTTTCGGAACGAGGTCGGTTTTTCTAAGCTTTTGCACAGCGAATAAAGGCATCAACCAATCACGTCATGTCACAACTCCTAATGACAAAAACGATAAAGACAATGAACTCAGGGACAACGTGTGGAGCAGCATCGCCGGATGCAGAATAGTGAGGAGCTTATATAGTTTACTTTTGGATGTAGTAAAGTTGGTAGCAAGGAAACAGTGTCATAGCAGGTTTGGCTCGTCATATTAATCAAATACGGGAGGCACTCTGTAGCTTGTTACCTGCAGGGCACTGCACAGACTACCCAAAGTAACATCAGACATATTGCATACATATTGGAGAACATGTAGGCTTTATATGAGTGCTCCAGTGTGGTATATTTTTTTCTGAAGAATGAGCTGGTGTGAATCTATCTCTCTATCTATCTATCGCAAATTCACATCGCTGCCGGTATGAATGATGAATTTGACACGAAATATTCACATGCAAGTATTTCACATTTTCGTGTCATTTTTACATCACATCCCCGGTGTGTAAAGGCCTTTAGGCTGTGGAACACTTCACAGAGTCCCTCATCATGACCATCCCATAACAGTAACAACTTGTTTCCCTATGTCATCAAAATGGCACCATTACACATTTGTTATAGTATCTATGATTAACTTAGGCCCCAATAAACAACTAATGTATAAATAGTTAGGAAATGCTGCTTTCCTGTGGCTCATCTAACAGGAAATGTCTCTGTCAAGGCCAACCAAAGAGCATAATGAACAATGTGCCAACAGAGATCTAGCTCTATAACACCTGGATAGGTTTACCTTGATAAGGGTCACCAGAGGCTCTCTGGGTTTTCCATTCTCTTCAATCTGATGTACTTTACATAAAGGAGCCTGTGTGTGGCCTGATGGTGCCCATAGAGACCCATGGGAAAGAATTATAATTATGCCTCTTCATCAAAACACCCTCTCAGTATAAAACATTAGCTTGGAGAACATGATAGTGGAGAGACCAGTGCTGCATTATATTGACCCTCTGTTACGTGGCCCACTTGTACCTGGGGGATGTTTTTCTATGCAAGGTCCAATAAAAAGTAAAATTCATGCAGAATGAGACCATAAACATTATCTACACACCTCACTTTGTAACAATACAATCTATATTTAACAATTCAAATGTTAATCTATTGCTATGAACCACATTTTGCTTTAAGAGTAGACCTATAGTAAGTGGGCACTATGAATAAAGCCCAATCCATATATTAAAATATAAATAGGCGCTCACTTCACTCCACAATTGCAGACTGTTAAATGCAATCATGAATCTGTTTTTGTGGGGTAAATAAGCATACCAAGGTGTCTGAAAGCATCAGCAAGCCTTTTCTGATGGCTCTAAAGCCACTGTTTTGGTTGGCATGTAAAGGTCAAATCACTTTGAAAGTTTCTTTAACTTCTTGATACAAGGGGATCTTAAAAAATGTCTGATGTCGCTCTCAACACTCGCTCTCAACATTCCATCTGTGGCAAGGAAAAGCAAATTAAGAGCCTGTTTCATTCTGTTCAGAAAAGCATGTGGTTTGGGGACAAGTCCCTGTTTCAACATGAATATATTCCTACTGAATATAAAGTTGCCGCAAGCACTGCTCATACAGACGGTTTGTACAAGATCACCAGATAATCAGTGCTGATTACACATCTATTTGAGCACACTATTCAGACCTCCCATTGCTGTGAGTTTGTCTCTCTCAGAATATTCATTCAAGTTCTGTTGCTTGTCTTCCATACAATTTCAAGTTTTCTGTGTCACTTTATCATGCTGAGGGTATTTTCAAATAAAGGGCCTGGCCTACATCTGGTCTCCTTACCTTCTAGCAGCTTATACAACACCTGCGATGGACCAGATGCACATCATGATGACAGCAAAGAGAGCTGGTCTGTTTCAATCCATAGTACAAAACTCTGAACTGTATGCAGTCCAAAAAAGCAAACAAAGAGAAATCTGCAGAACTCCACCAGCAAGCCATTTCATAAACAGCATCCACTTTTATTCTCTCAAAAGCAACCTGAACCTGGAGGAAGAAATGATATGTGCCTCTAAGGGAAATTTGGATGATTGACATGAGCGTCCTCAGTGTCAATTCAACTCACTCCCATTCCAACAGAGGACATGGAGGAAACAAAGATAAGCAAAGCTATGTAAAAAAAAAACATCAGAAAAATGTGAATTTGAGAGCAAAATCAGCAAACGATTGCTCTGTAGGAATGCCCTCACTATGGACAATTTGGCCTTTTTTGTAGCTTGTGAGGATGAACCAGCTACTTACTTTGGAAAGTGAACTGAGGACCTCATTGTGAGTTCCTGCAGAGTTGCTTTCAGTTCAAACTCCAGGACTCATATGTTCCAGATGTGGCAATTTGGCCAGGCTACGACCCTCACACAGAGGTGCTGAGAAAACGTCAATACTGGCCAATACATTAAGGTGGCCAAATGAGTATGCACAGGTTTTAAAAGAGCGCACATGATGAGCTGGTGTGAGTTTGCCCTCGGGGCTGAGCAAACAGGCCATATAGCTACCAGAGAGAACTCAAGTGGCATGGAGGGATGGAACTTCCTTAGCCTGGAGAAGAGAGAAAATTCTAGCCAACCCTAAGATCAGGCAACACAGCCTCTACTGCTCAGTTATTGGATCATCCGAAAATCATTATGCAAATTGCAGAAGCATGTGAGGAAGGGAGGAGCTGTATGACACATTACCATAAGACATAGATCAACTAATTTGATCTCATCTTTGTCATGTTCACAGGTGTACATTGATGTAAACAGTGTGTTCCAAGAGATAACATCACACCATTCTTTAGACAGAGGCCAAAAGTCTGTCTCAGCTCATCTTTTATCACCCAGTATGTAAGACGTAGAGTAGAGCACACTGATATCATAAGTCCCCGTCCTGTTGTGTCATTTTCAGCCCTTACATCTTTACAGAAATGGAGGACCTTTTCACCTGCAGCTCCCTGAGACTCTAATAATATCTTCAGCCAGAATGTCTCTCTCTATGCCCCCCCCCCCACACACACACACACACACATTCACTCACTCTCTCCTTCCTTCAACTTCCACCATGCTGCCGGCTAAAACAAGACAGCTTTATGCTGGTGTCATACCAAAGAAACTTCACTGAGACCTACCCAGTTTTTCAAAGCATTTTCCCCCTCTACTCTTCCCCCCTTGCTTTTCCTCTCATTAACTGCTTTTATTGTACGCCTCCATATGAATATCAGAGCATAGTGTTTAAACCTTTTCCTGAATCCCAACAGGTCATGTAATAGAAAGAGAGCTCTCTTGAAAGCCACTGATAATAATCATTTCAGAATTTGAGTTTGAATTTGCAGTTATAACACAAGAGATTCTAAATGATCCAGCAATGACTATAAATATGTGACAGCTACACAGGACAAAAGTCCAGCAACGAGCTGATTAGTTGATGTTCCCGGTTGACCACATTAGGTAGAGGACTCTGAAAATACTAGCTTTGTCTGCTGGAATGCACATCTGAGCCTGCGCCCCGGGGGCTGAGAAAACGTGTCTGTACACTGCTAGATGGAGAGGGCACCCTGCAGAAACAGCTTCGACTGACTGAGACCCCGGAACACAGAGCCTGCAGCAGAATACTTAAGATTCAGAAAAAGAGGCAGGAGTTGATGAGATTGGAAAAGTGAGATTTTCAATCTGAAGTACAATTCCAGTCCAGTATCTTCTGAACTATAAGGTTATAACCAAATGACTGTAAAAGGAGGAAATGTTAAGATAGATGGATTTGTACAGTATAAATTAAAAATGCAATGACACTGCATGAACCCAATTTTTTTGTGATTTCTTGCTTTCACTTCACTAATTATTTGGTTAAAAGGTCTTCTCTAACCATCCATGTGTTTATGAAACCTTTTCAAAACCCATAGCATAAACTAAAAGTATATGCATCTTATTTTAAAAACAAGGCTTAATTTCCATCCTGGAAAATTGTCATTAGGGAGACACAAGATGTATCCTAAATCTCTACCTGAATCTGTATGCAACAATAAATCCTTACAGAGTTGTCTATAGGCCAAGGTGTGAGGCCTGTGTAATCCTGAACCCTGTGACTTGTGGCCATTATGGCTGCAGGCTAGGCCCATATGCAGGCCTGCTCTTTGAAGGCTCTGAAATCATAGGGAAGTGCAACAAGGACCGTCATCAAACAACTGCTCAGTACTTAGAGGGGAAGCATTCCCACCGCTCACACAACACAGCCTTGTACTGCAGCCGACCAAACATCTAAGTGCAAAGTTGAGGGGAAGAGCTGGGCACCGGAGGGAGGTGGTGGGTGGAGGGGGGGATGCACAAACCAGCTTTTGGACTTCAGTGTGGACCAGGGCAGTGTGGAGATAGGGTGAACCTGCCTGACCACTTAGCCCCCTGCAGACCCAGAGGGGCTTTGCACTGACAGTTCTGAGATCCACTCAGGCCTTTGTAAAAAAGCACTTCACTACCATTATCACACTAATGCTGTACACTGACAGAACATATTTATATCATCATAAATTGTTGTGTGCCTCATAACCTTCAATTAACCATCTATCCTGGATATTCTATCCTCCTCTTCACGTGGCAGGATTAAATCCACTGAATTCATTTATGAAGACTTGGCTTCTTTATGAGTGTACTGGCAATCAGCTCAACATAAAAACTCCACAAAATCACACAACTCAGTATCCCATCAGCCTGACTAGAAATATATGATTACATGCCAATGAGTGGCATAGATGGTTTGAGTACAATTCAACATGCTATCAAAGTCCAGGGTCTGACAACTGTCCAGTGTCATCTGGCTGAGGAAATCCACCCTGCTAACCGTGTCCACAACCACCTAGCGGACCGCAGTTCAAACAAAGAGCTTTCTTTCAGCCTAAGTGAATCTTAAAAAGCAGGAACGCTGCTCTGTTTTCCTGATTTCTATAATCACATACCAGCGGCTTTGGATGAATTTAATTAGGCGAGGTGTTTCATCTTTTGGGCGGACGCTTTCCACTCATGCGTAAAAGTAGCCCGCGGCAAATTGTGTTAATGAATATTGTGTTTAGGCCAACAAAATATGTGCACCTCAAGCAATTATCCCCCGAGAGCATGTACTGTTTAAGATGCCTCTAGAACAGGGTTTAGCCGTCCACTTGACTACAGTAGAGAGCAGGGTACAGTGTACCTGAGCTTTTTGTTTGGTGGCTTCCACACAGCGCTCCATCATACAATAAAGCGAGGTTACCCCATATAGCCCTTAACTACTTTGGTTGTGGAACGGGGAAAAACACATATAAATTTGTCTACGAAGCAAACACGACGCCGGTGTGTCCAGATAAATCTGTTAATCCCCCAATCTCCATCATCAGTACCGAGTTTTCCCAGCCGGTCCTCGCTCCGTCCCCTTTCGGTCAGATAAAGTTCATTAGAGACATTTGGTCCCTAATAATCTTACCTGCTCTGACATTGGTAGCCTGTAGAACCAGGATTAAAGTGATGAATGCGGTTACAGTGGAATCCATAAGCCACCTTTTCGTTTTCCACCTTGTGGACCACCTTTGCATCTCCATGGTCGGTAACCCACAAGTGAATAAAACTTTTGGGCGACTTCAGGTGATTTTTAATGACGTCCCTTCCACAATCCCGAGTGATGATGGAAACTGTCCTACAAAAAAGCCATAAGTGAGGAGTTTTAGCCTCTTCTCTCAGCCACACCGAGGCCCCCGATCCTCCTTCCCAGTGCCCAGCCTTCACAGTGAAGGTAGTCGGGCTTTAACCAAAACGCACAGAGTGCAGTCGGTAGGCTACACTTGGTGCGTCCACGGACAGGAGGGCTGGGCAAGCTCCACAAACCGGAGCCACGATTACAGGGAAATGACAAGTGAACCAGCCCCTGATTAGCAAATCACGGGGCTGGAAATTCTCCATCGGGTCCACCCATTAGCTTTGCAATGCGCCCCCAAGTCTTTCCCGAGTGCGTCTGAGGAAAGAGGAGAACAAATAAAGAAGAGACAAAGTTGGTAACAACCTGGGAATGATAAAATGACTGAATTGCGCATGCAGGGTCTTATTATAATACTGTTAATATACTCAATCCCGATAACTGCTGTTATTTGCATCATAAATACAGTATTTAGTGAGTAAAGTTATTTTTAGGAACTGTTTTAGCATAACCTAGTCTGCCACAAAACATACACTTTAATTAGTTCATAAAAACATTTTAACCTTAACAAATTCAAAGTCATAGTAGCCAATTATATACCACAAATACAGTAAATCACAACCACACATAAATATAAACATAAACAAACATGCAACAATCATATAAAATGAAAAATACAATGATGAGCTTAATTAGCTTGACATTAGTGAGGGGATCTGTGCAGTTCAGTAGCATATCACTGTGCAGACACTGGATCAGCTATAATCCAGGTGGTTGAGAATTAGTATTAATATTATTCTAGTATTAACAGCCACTATTCCAAACACTAATGCAAATGTTAGTTAGATATTTATTATTATAACAGAAATAAGAACAGGTAATAGAGAATTTTGATCTTGAAGGGTCTCATGGGCGACAAATTAAAGGAGACACCTGAATAAATGTTTTCCACCACCATCATTAAAACATCAATTGAGGGAATATCTTTTGGAAGAATGCAGGTTTATATCCCTCTAGTCCAGTTTCGGAGACATTGAAGGTGTTCAGGTGGCTCATGGTGGTCCAAAAACTTTGTCACCCATCTTCACTCTATGAACTGATCAATGATCAGAGATGTATACAATATATATACCATATATTTTGACCTTCTATCAGCCATGTAATAAAATTGAGTATCTTCAACTTTACCTCCCTGAATGCAGTTAAAAAACATTAAAAATTCCTATAGAGATACTTAATTTTTTTGCTTATTTTATTATTCATTTTTTGACTTGTGATATTTTCTCATTTAAATGCCAAATAAATATATCAGAGTTTCCTTATCATCAAATAGCTTTGCAGGGTCACTATGCCTTTAAAAGCTACCTGCACTGAGAACAAATGTAATCATCTGCCAATAGTGTGAGACAACTCCACTTGTTCCCAGTGGTTTCTCCTGTTTCAAGAGTTTTCTGCAAATGACTATGTGAATATCCTGAAACAAGACACAATTAGGCAAGTTGACCGAAACGCACTTTTGGACATCTCTAAAGAGTGATTGCAGGGGGATGAAGGATTCCAGGGTTCTTCATCTAATGGCCTTTTAGAAGAAGGGGTCAGTCCAGGAGACAGTCAGCTCCTTGTATCTCTTGGCTCACTCCAGTGAAGGCATGGATCCTGACCAGGCTCTGTCTGTCAGCCAGCTCGTCCTTCCCAGCCAGCCAGACTCAGCCTGTTTCCAGCCAAACAGTATCAGATGCTCCTCATGGATGCCCACTGGCAGAAAGCAGAGCCATTTCTCTGGGACGAATTGGTGTCTGGGCAGAGAAGGTTTCATGCTACATCTCGTCCTCTCATGGTTCAGAGAGCAGGGCAGTCATTCCCAAAGTGGGCTCCAGTGTCTTCCATGGGTTCTTGTGGAGGTCCAAGTAAAATTAGTAAATTATTTCTTTACTTTTTGGTTCACAGGAAAGTATTCCTTTTGCTTTGACTTTTCTAGTTTGTAGGAGGTTTCACTCTCTTTACTATTCTTTACTATTGTCTCCCACGTAACAATTCATAAAATAATTGATAGTCTTTGCTTTAGACAGTCAGGTGTGCACTTCAAAGGAGATAACAGTAATGGCGAGGCAGTCAGCAATGGGTAATGCAATTGAAAGATGCTAGGGTGACAGCAGCAGATGGTAGCCTCAGGGATAGTGAGTTTGCTGGTTTGATTTCCTGTCGGATGAAGAAAATCTGGACAATGAGCAAGTCACATTCCCCCTTCATTCAAGAAATGCTGCCAGTACACTTGCCACCAAATAAACCACAGTTCCTCTGTTAGAGGTGTCACAGTAATGTACTGCACAGTGGACATTTTGATTCGTTAACCTAAAATCTTTTCATTTTAGAAGTTAGATTTTGACAGTTACATGACTTCAGCTTTGTGACAATCAATCAGGTTTGAACAGTTGATTAGTAATCATTTGCAATCATTAAAGATATGTAATTATAAAAAATGTAAAATCTGTGTCTAAAACATATAGTCTGTCTCAAATATTCTCCCATGATTACTGCCAGCTTGTGCATGTAATTGTTAACAGCTGTGACTACAATGACAATCAGCCTTTGTCCAAAATTGTTACTGTCTCCACTAATGAGATGGCCCAAAAACCAACAGATAACCAAGCCAACTAACCGCTACCAGAAAAGTGATGAATAATCTCTCTGGCAATGCAGTCTACTCACTTACTATTGTAGCAGTTACAATTAGTAAATTGTTTGGGACAGGGGTGCTTATCCTTTCTGCTAAACTTTTTTGGACCTCTAAAAGCCAAAATTGGCAGTTTCTAAGCCCTGAAATGTGAAATGATGCAACCCCTGTGCTAAACTAGTGTTATATGTGCTTACAAATTGTTGCAATGGCAACCGCACTGTCTTTTGTTCAAGGAAGCATTGTGCACGAGCCACTGCTCGGGATCAATCTAGAATCTACAGAGATAGCTCTTGACACTAGCTTAGCTACTAGCTATAGCTAGCTCACCTAGACTACCTATAGCTACTAGCTCTCAACATGAGAAAACAAGAGGAGACTATGTAAGATTAAAAAAAAAAAATAATAATAATAATAATATGACACCTTTTCAACAAGTCCTTCAAATTTGACAACAAAATGCATTGTTGGTCCATGCCCTCCAAAAACGACACGCACGTATAAGCGCTTTCTGATCTGACGCCACAATCAACAGGATGATATTGTCATTTAAAAAAAAAAAAAACATTTTCGGATCTTACAGCACTATGGTTAAGGTTTGGTTAGGTTTAGGCACAAACCCAATTTGGTTAGGGAAAGATAATGGTTTGGATTAAAATAGGTACTTCGTTAAGGTTAGAAAAACCTTGTGGTTTGGGTTACAATTACTACTTTATTAAGGTTAGGGGAACTTCATCGTCATGGTTACAATAATGAACACTTGGTTACGGTTAGGGATCAACCTAGCTAATGGTAAAAAGAAACCAACGTTTGATGTGGGAAGGAAACAGATCTCCTGTGATAAAGTCTGTTGTTTTATTGACCCATCTATCCACCCTGACCTCCTCCCTCTGCAGACTTTGTGGCTCTAATGTCACCTGACTTCCTCCTTTGCTCCAGACAGAAAAGAGTCATAATTACTACAGCCACTAGTCCTTGTTACAACATACATTTATTTAATACAACAAACACCTCACAAAAAATCACTGGCTTCAGACTGCATGGAGCTTTCTTTATGAATGAAAACTGAGGGAAAGCAGCTTTTACTGTGGAATGCAAAACCTCAAACAGATTAGGAGGATGTTTTGACAATTACCAGTGCACTGTTACATGTTGTCTATATATACACATATGGCCAGATCAGCAATGAAACGTAAATGTAATGTAAAGTAAAAATAAAGTGCCTATAGGAGCAGCCACACAATATGCTCCACTGTTAAAATGCATACAGCTTTATTATTTAGATTGAATACTGTATTTAGAGAACTAATCAACCCAGATGGATCTACTAAGAGGTTGAATAGAGGAATGACTCAGATGAGATAATACTTACTTAACAACTGGACAAGTACAATAGTGATATCAGGAACGTATGTTGTGTTGTTGGTGGAATCAATATCATTAACATCTTAACATCTTTGATAATTCACTAAAGTAGGAGCAAAAATGCAAATCACAGTATGTGATCCCACAGTAATTGAAAATAGATGTTGCCAGAGTATTTTGGATAGCCATTTGGCTTAGCCTCAGTACAACACATGAACTAGGGAGGACAATGACATTTTTAAGAGAAAAAAACACACCTCTGTGGTGCAAAAAGAGAAAAAAAATCTGATATTTATTTTTAAATATATGCTGTTAGACATGTTTAATGGGTACCGCATAAATGTTAAAATGAGAATAGTTCTTATACTTGCTATGAGTTTCACCTGACATGATATTGAAACACAAGCACTTTTCACAGGCACACTCAAGCCAACCACCCGCCACTCTGTCACTGTTTACATACTGCGCAGAGGGGAGTATAAAGAGCTCTTTCTCCACACTCACTCTAGTCCTCTGTCTAACACAAGCAAGAAAAAGTTCCCTCACTTCACTAACATTATTTTTGGCTACTGCAGTTTTTCATAAGAATAAATACACTTTATAATCTTGTATCAAAATTGGTAAGTTAAATCATCATGAACTGAAATGCTTTTATTAGAAGCCTAACCCGATTTTGGGTAATTTGAGGTAATCTATGGAAAGCCAGGGCTTCATTTGTTTGAAGGTTTCTATGCCAGCTTTTTTGGTGTTTTTTGGGATATATTTTGCCATTGAAATGACTCTTTGTTGTCATACACAGCACCCTGCCAGTGACAACCATGTATTTTCAATGTGGTCTACCATGTAAGACACCAGAATTAACATGCCTCCATTTTGAGACGGCCCATGCAGGCCCAAGATATCCAATTATATGGAGATGGTGTCAGTGGAGGGCTGGTGTCCTGTTTTATTTAGATAAACATACAGAAATATGACATGAATACAGCTGTGCATCAGCTGCAGACCTGCTGCAGAGTACTGAGATCTAACTTACTTGCTACTTTCATGCTGAATTTACAGAGCCATTTCCATTTGTGTGTTACATGTTATTTATAACAGTACTGTACTGCAATCTGTGAATAAAGAGCACGTACTGGTATTTTCTTTGATTTCATAATTATGTTCCAAACATTTAGCTACTATCTAATACATTCTTTAGTATTTCACCAAATGTTTATGGTTGTGTCCTTGATCACCAGAGAAGGGAACATTTTGGACAGAGTCATCTCTCATATGTAAATCAATATATGATTTACAAATTGTGCTTGCTATGCATTCAGATATAAGATGTCTGTAGTTTGCATACAGAAAAGCTACTCAAGCATGTTTCCGTTGTTCACACTGATTAAAACCCACAGGTCTGTGTCAACCATGTGGAGAAAAAAAAAATCGATGTTGTGAGCTGAAGTCAGCCTGGCCTGGGCTACAGGTGTGCATAATGGGAAGCAGCCTGATTCACATGAGAGAAAGGAAGCAGCAATCTTACAGCCAGACATGCAACACACCGTTTATATGTCTCAGAAAGTCAGGAATGTCCTTCTGTCGGAGCACATTTTAGTTGAGAGGAATCTAAAGTGATGGCTTCAGCTGATAAAAGTATAATTTCAGGGCTGCTGTGATGCTCCTATGTGACTTGATAATTATTGTTTTATTTATGCTGTATGAGGCACAGTATGCCACGTTGAGGAATAATAATAGTTAGCATTCTGATCTCAGGTAAGTTTGTCTTTGAAAACAAAAATCAATCTACATTTTTGGTAGTGCTATTTGTTTTAATACTGTTTTGGCCCTTCAACCTCATTTAAAGAACTACTCTCCACTTTGTGCTCATAAACCTCAGTCAGCCACAGTAAAAGATTTCTTACATGGCAATTTTCAGCCATAACATAAAGATTTAGTTGGGGCTTTTGAAAGTTCGCAAAATTGCTGTGGAGCAGAGCACAATAACTCTATGTAATAGCTTAATGGACAGTTTCAGTACTATGCCAATTTCCCTCTCTTAATAGAAAAATGTATCACCTACTGCGCAGCTATGCTTTCAGCAAATCATAAAAAGCTGTAGGTAGAGCTGTGTGTTCACACCACCTGGTTGGGGCGGATCTCCAGTGAGCCCTCAGGATGAAAATGTGGAGTTAGGGAGAGTTGCATGACCTTGGTATGTGAAGCTGTGGCCATTAAAAAACAGACAGCAGACGTATTCTGCAGTAAATATACTGTACACCCTCTGTTGAACCCTCCTTATTACAGGTGGCAAGGTGAAACTTAGAGGTCCACACTGTGAATGTAGTCTGTAGTGACACTGGTTTAGTATAGTTGGAGACAGAAGAAAAGTTTAGTAAAGGTCATGGCAAAATGAGCGTATGTGGCCAGATGGTGGGCTGCTGACTGCAACAGGGGTGAAGAAAGCAGGGAATCACCCTGGCTGAATGGGAAGATAGAGGGGCTGCTGTGAAGTGAGGGTGGGTGGCCTCAACTAGCTCTAGGTCTGTTTGTGTGTGTTTGTGTGTGTGTGTGTGTGTGTGTGTATTGGTGGTCAAGGACATTTGTGAAGTAACAAACCTCTTAATAGGTCAGTGAAGGAGCCATCTATTATGACTTCTGCACAGGCAGATTTATGATTCAACCAGAAACTGGTCTTAAGCTTTCACACCAGCAGCACGGAATAGCTGTGGAACTCAACACACATTTGAGGAGAAACAGCAGTAAGCTCTGCACTCACAAACTGTCAGTTGTTTGATGTAATAACGGCTGCAACAGGAACCCTGAGACTTGGATTGAAACCCCAGACACGCACTGAAATCATTAAGTGTTAAACAGTCCTGGCAATAAATTATTAACAGACTTGGAACGTGTGTAGATTAAAATCACAAACAAGATAATGTGTCAATAAATGTGACAGTTATCTGGATAGTATTAGAATTAGACAATTTCACATGATGACTATATTTACAGTATGGCTATTATGTATATACATGTATGCTCAGTTGCCAGTTTATTAGGTACACCTAGTTAAAACTAATGCAGTCAAATACAACAGTCCTGCAATAAATCCTACCATCATGGAGGTTATAATGTTCAGTTTTTGTTTTTGTTGGTCATTTTGAAGACAGTGGTTTGTGGTGCTGTTGAACTGTATTGCATTATACAGACAGGTGTTTCTATTATTTTGTCCACCCTATGTATATCAAAGAGGGTAGAATAACTTACAGAAACACCTCTAACACTGTGATACAGTTCAACAGTACCACAAACTGTATCCTGACTGCTGTATTTGACTGCATTAGGTTTAGAGAGCTGTACCTCATAAACAACTGAATATATGTAGCTATGCATGTATCAAATATAGGTGTTTCTCTCACTTAAACCCCTAAACTTCACGGCTTCAAGGTCAACTGACATATTTGGCATGTAACATATAATGTGTAATATTTCATTACACTGAATCCTGTTATAATGCAGTTATAAGACACTCATAAAGTGCCTTAGCAACACACGTTGCCAATATAGAGCAGAGGTTTGCTCTTTTTAGCCGACTAAAGTCTTCTTTCTCCCATTTCCTGGGTTGCTCTGTGGGCAGTGGAAGTCAAGCCTCATTCACAGAGCTCCTTTTCATATGTCTCTGTGTCCCCACTCCCACCCTGTAACTGAGTTGTTGAGAACTGCCCTGTAACAGCATGCAGTGTGCACCCACAGGGACGGCACTGAAATACTGTGGCCTCTAAATAGAAGCCCATAAGGCAGGGTTCACAGACCGGCTGAGTGATGCATTGTAGGAGGTATACTGTATGTCACTATTCATATTACAAAATGACAGGGTGTGTGTGTGCTACTGTAGGTATTTGATGTGGTAGAGTTTGGATCCATGTTTGATGCAAGTCTGTCTCTACTGTGACTGCCATACAGTTTTTGATTGTAAGGGAGCATATGAGCACTACTAAGCTTTTTTCATTATCTCATTAAGGTCCTTTTTCCTGTACCCTTACATGACCCCTCCAGTCATGTTTGCTGTTTTAGCCAATACTGTATCCTACATGCTGATCCATAGTACTGAGTCATTTTCACCACACAGCTCCATATGGAGCTAAGGCTGCTCCAATGACTGATTATGAGATTATGAGATTATGTCCAAACTAAAAAGAGCACAAAAACACTAGTTTATACAACTGTATTTATACAAGTGGCTAAATATATAATGCTGGGTTGTACTGAGCTGCTTCCATTTGCAAATGTGCATACATGCAAAGCAGAGCCATTAAATCACGGTAAAACTGCTTGTTTGCCCAGTATACACTCCTTGAATTTTCTGGTGTCGCAAAATGCAATGCATGCACAACGTCAGAAAACGAATATGGTTTTCCAACAGTATGTATAAAAGACTGAGTAGTCACGGCTTATATTAGATAGGTAGATGCATTAATCTTCAACTCTGATGACCCTATTATTTGTTTAGCACTACAATGTGCCACTAAATGTGCTCAAAGATAGAACCTAAAATAAAATAAATGACACACTTTGAATTGCTCTACTTGTTATTAGAGAAGAAATAACACTTTAAATGCAAAATGATTATGTCAGTTTCACAATCTCTTCAATTAAAAAGGTTATTGTTTAGCAGCTGACTCTAGAGTCTGGGGTGTTGAAATTCCCAGAGGCACTTGAACACACCAAACATTTCCATGCAGTGATGACATTGATGATATTCACTGTGATGGATGACCTACTGTATGTCAGGCAGGTTACACGTTTCTGCAAGTTGGTGCTCATACCACACAGTCATGACTTGTAACCAGTGGCTGCCTGGAAGATAGGAAAAATTCAGCAGTTCAGCAGTGTTGTTAGATTCATCATTCTAAACACCTATAACACACTTTGGGGAAAAAAGGGTAGAAGTGTAACGTATACTTAATTTGCAATAAATATGATAAAACATACAAAAATACTGGCTGGAGAAAAGCTTTGACCCCTTAACAGTGAAGGACTATTCTGTACTGCTTGAATTCATTAGCAGTGTGCTGGCATTTCCTTTTCTAACAAACTATGTGAGCAGTTAAAATATTTACTTTTGTAATTAAATGGATTTCCACTTCTACTCTGTTAACCTTAAAACCAAAGCAGTTTACTCACCTAACCATTTTTTATTAAAACTTAAAAAAAACCCTTTAATGTGTCTGTCCCTCTACTGAATATAGACATTTTAGTACAATGTGTATATACAGTATGTATGCATAAAAAATGTAATGACAACTAAATAACAATAAAATGTAATGTGGTTTTCTGGCAGCCTTATTTTACATAAATGGCAAAAACATGGACATATGTCTACCGCCATGCTTGCTGCTCTGAGGCTGTACTTTGGCACAGTGGTGCTTTGAGCTAAATGCTAACATCAGCATGCTAACATGCTCAAAATGACCATGCCAATATGCTGATGGTGAGCATGTATACTGTTTGCCATGTTCAGCATCATCATCTTAATTTAGGCTGAGGCCGACTGTTTTTAAGACATTGTAGTCTGGACCAAAGTGGTGCCGTTAGCATGGCTAAAAATATAAGTAAGCACGAACAAAACTTCAACTGTCAACAACATATTTAGAGAATACAACTTTAATGCGCTCTCCATTTAACTTAATGAAGTCTTTGCCTAGCTGACTGTGCTTAATCACATGAAAACTCACAAGCTAATTTTGTTCCTTCATTCCTAATTGTGTAATCAGTTCTGGTTTTGGCCAGCAAATTCATTAACTCGCTGTCAGGGGACTGATTGAAAATGGATAGAGTATCATGCTGCTGTTGTGGGCAACTGCCCTGTTTGACCTTTAACCACTATGGGAGTTTGGTGAAGAGGTCACAACACAGCTCGAATCATGTAGCACTCACCTCCAGCCAGAGCTGCCTGATGGATGGCTGCTTGTGCCTTCTTTTACCCTGTCAGGCTCTAGCAAGTTATTCAACACAGCCCCCCCCCCAAGGCCCAAACCTTTTGGTGATTAGACTAAATATTTCATCTGTGTTTGTTACTTTACCCATTATTAGAAGATGTACTAATGAAGCATTTAATTATAAGATTATTAATAAAAAACTGATAATATTTTACCATCACATAACTTATTTGTCTCCTCATAACAAAGCTCCATTAAGCAAAGAGGTGCTAGTACATACAAACCAAAAAAGACTTAAAGCAGCTTTAATATATTATAAAGTTCCATTTAGATGTGCCAGTAACCCATATCTGAGCCAGCAAAGCCCTGGCCCTAATGGAATACAGCCACCGTTACTGTTATTGGTTACACCTGCATTTAACAAGTCAAAAATGTTCCTCAAGGAAAAGGTCCACTGTGCGTGCTAGCTTACTTGCAGAGCTTCCTAACTCACCTAGCATAAATGTAATGGAGACATTGTTAATTTTATTAGTTACACCTGTGCTTCTCCTGCTGTGACATGTCCAAATGTCAGATATTAGAGGCCCACATAACTTTCTTGTCTTTAAGTTCCATTAAGATAAATGTTAAGTATTACATTTGGCTGAATCAAATGAGTCTCCGAAACATGATGCTAGTACTTGGAAACCAACTAGAAGTCACCACCCAAATGAACAGTTCTTTGTAACTTTTAGCCAATCTCAACTTACATGGTTAATTTTTATACGGTCACACACACAGCTGTAATTTCATTGATGCCTAATTGGGTCTTGAGTCTTGCAGGTGATTGGCCAGCTGGTCTGTCTGTCAGTGCTGCTGGGTGAAAGATGACCCGAAATGTATTACGTTTGCCGTGGCCATATGGTAATGAAATAAACTAGTGTAAACTGGGCTCTGTTAAGAGGATCTTCGTTGAGTTGACAGACACTTCCACTCCACTCAAAGCAGCCATTGTTAGTTGTTTATAGTATCCCTGAAAATTCAATTCTAACAGTAAAGCCACTTTCCTTGAGAGATTTTGTTGAGATGAAACCAATTTTAACCACTTTATATAGGCTACTGTTGGTTAGTTTAATCTATAACAATGCATTGTCTTTTATAAACTGACCACATGTGTTGTATGTAAAATCCTAATCTGTAAAGTTTCTTGTTGTTAAACAAATGTAGTGGAATAAAAAGTACAACATTTCCCTCTGAAAGTAGTGGAGTATGGATATACTCTGGGTTTTTGTTTGTTTGTATTTTTGTACTTAGTAAAGTACAGAAATTGAGTAAATGTGCTTAGTTACATTCCACCGCTGGTCATTTTACAGTATCATCAATGACTAACAAACTCACAAATGGTATTGGGTTAATAACAAATATTAGTGGCTGAATGGTTTCTCCACTCTGATTTCGAAGACACCCCCTTGGAGGCACGCCTTCTATAATTAAGGAATTGCAGCCAGCCAGTAGAGGTGGTGGAGACTATCAGTCGAGACATGGGAAGTAGTGGGAATCGTAATGTCAGATTCTTACATCCTCCCTACATTAGAATGATAGGATTGTGCTTAAGTGGCCCTTTAACTTTAACCTCTGTGCACAGCGAGCCTCTCCTTATTACTTTACCACTTTGTGGATTGTGGATGTCACTATAGGCCACAGGTAGTTGAAGTAAAAAGGTATATGAAAGGAAGAGCTAATGTATGAAACTATTTGAGGCTTAACAGTGAGGCTAAAAGCCTAAAGCAAGAAATGATCACATTAGGGGAAATGATATCTGAAGCACCACTGATAGGGAATCTATGCATGACTTAGCAGTGGTTCTGAGTATGGCTGCGACTGGAATCACTTAGAGATGTGAATGGTCTCCGTATGTGCACTTTCTTGTTACCAATGCCATTGCACTCTCAGCTATATTATGTGGCCGTCTCAGATGATGCCAGAGCAATGTGGAAGTTTTCTATTACTTTATTTTATTACAGAGATCTTTCTTGTTTCATACAAGATTAACATGAAAGCAGTCAGTGTCCCCTAGAGATCCAGTTGGAGACAAGATTTGAAGGGATGGGAATTGCTGTGTAAAGCTATAATTTTGGCTGGTTTTAGGTGTTGACAACTCTGAAGCACGTTTAGGGGAGTCATTTTGTGGTTATGTCAGAATGCACTGGAGATAAAACAAAATTATACCTGATTGTTGTCATGAAAGTTTGCACCCAGAGCCCAACTGTTGCTGCTTCATCCCCAAACACTAAAACTGTTACATCCAGTCTTACTCTTAAAGTAAAAGCAACTTCAAAGGATATATAATGTCCCCAGAAAACACAATTACTCCTAAAGAAAAAGTGGAAGACACCTGCCGTAGTCCAGCTGTGTGCCTCCATTCACCATGTGGTCCAGTCAAGCTCAGGGAGGTGCCCTTGCATTAGAGAGATAATTAAAAGTTTGGAGAGTGCAGTGTGGCTGAACCAGTGGATTAGGGTGACGTGGAGAGATGAAACATCAAACAGGATGGCAAAGTAGAACACAGGGTACGAGACTCTTTAGTAAAATTGTGATTCAGGGATCTTTGAGCTGAAATAGAACAGCTGTGTCCCAGCATACATTTTAGTTTCTGTGAAGAAAGTAGAGATCTCAATTGCTAATGTTATAAGTTGAAAGCTGTTGCAATTTCAAGAATGGGTATGTTTGGTCCTTATTTTCACTGACAGGAAGCAAAAATACACTGGATACCAGCTAACTTTATATCCATGAAGCATGCAGTCATTTGTGTTGTATAGCTACTTCTCTCCAGAGAATGGTTATAAAACGTTTAAGATGATCAACCAGCGTGGCTCTAGGGATGGCAATGTCAGTCTGCCACTCTGTCCACCACTTTCGTCCAGACTGAAATATCTCAACTGTTGGATGGATAGCCATGAAATTTGGTACAGGCATTTATGGTCTCCAGGGCATAAATCTTAATGACTTTGCTGATCCTCTGTCTATTTATCTAGCGCCACCTTGAGGTTGACATTTCTGATTTTGAGGTATTTCTCAATAACTATTGGATCGATTGCCATAAAAAGACGTTCCCCTCATGATGCATCGTAATGACTTTGGTGATCCCTTTTTATCTAGAATAATCATTGGGTCAAAATTTTAATTCCTCCAGTACTTAAACATGCAATAACTGATTATTATTTCTGGCCACTTGGGGGCAGAGGAAAACATTGGCATATCATCACCTTTTAAGTGGATATGGCAAACTTGTTAGCAAACAGTTACCTATTTACGCATCCAGCAGTTACAGAGCAACATTATCATTCATTTGGAGTCAAGTTTCTGGCCAATATCCACTCTCTTTAAGCTCTGTTTTGTGGTCTTTACCAGCTCCTGAAGGCAACATCTGGCTCTTTAGCTGCTAAATGCTCCATTATAGCTAGTCGCTTACTGTGTCTGTCTGTCATGTGGTGCTGAGCAGGTAGTGTACAGTGGGTTTTTAGAGGTTTTTTGCTGAAAGCAGCTGCCTGCTGCAGCCAAACAATGCTTTGAGAGCAGTGAGAGTGAATCAAAACAGTAAAGTTGTGGGCCGGACAGCTAAATAATGAGCTGAAACCTGCTACAAAGCTCCGCAAAGCCGTAGGGAGCCGCAGATTGGGGTTCATTACCACGCAACCCCCTTTACATTGTTGCATTGGTTTCACAATGACCAAATACCTGCAAAACTAATCCCATCTGCCTCAGCTATACTATGTGTTTGCTTCTAATTAGCAAATGTTAGCATGCTAACACGCTAGCCTAATATGGTGGACATTTAAATATTAACATTATACCTAAACATCAGCATGTAACACTGTCACCGTAAGCATGTTAGCATGTTGACGTTAGCATATAGCTCAGAGCACCACTGAGCCAAAGCACAGCCTCATAGAGTCACTAGCATGGCTGTAGACTCTTAGACAAAACCTAGGCTTCATTGAGAATATGAAGGGTGATAGAAAAGTTCTTTTCTTCAATGCGGCTGCATCACTTGATTTCTCTTCACATTTACTTGGTGATGAGATATGTCATGTTCCAATCTATATCATTATTAAGTGCTATTGTAAAACCACAGACCATAAGCCTCATGCCAGAGCCCACTGTGGTCTCCTCAAAGCTCAGAAGAGACTGAGAACATGTAATGGTGTCAAAGCAAGCTACTGAGTAGGAAGGACATGTGACATTCTACTGCACATGTGATTTGAGTTACATGTCCTATGCATCCATAATGTGGAATAATAATTTGCTGAGCAGTAGTCAGTGTTGTCTTGGATAATGAAAATCATCTTTCACGTTCAACAGTCATTTGCAGGATTGCAAATAGATGAACTGTAGAACCTCTTCACTGCAAGGCTGTCTGAGTGGCACTCCTTCAAACAACTTCGTGCATTTGGCGTGAATTTACTTTTGGACCGGGACTCTCACCAATATCACTCATCCTGTAACTTTGACCCTGAGCCTTTACTCTGCAAATCCTTGGATTGTATCTCTCTGTGGTCGCTGGTTTTCAGTGTTCAGGTCTGCAGGCAACATTCCTCGCATTCTGCCTTAACCCTGGATCCCTGACCTCCCTTCACCCTCGGCAGTCTCCCTCCTCTCCTTCCAGAGTGGGTGACACCGTGTTTGATCCCTGCACACTTCTTACCTTTCTCCACTAAACCTTCTCCTACATGGCCAGGAAGAGAGCAGATAAGTAAACATGGTTCAAGCCTGTCCAATGAAAGTGCATGTTGCATTAACAGAGGGCCCTCGTTACCATTAACCATAGAGAGCAGTTAAGGGCAGAAGCGTGTGCACTGGCCCGACGTCAATTATCTCTCCAGTTGAAAGTCTGTTTACATGGATCCTTAAATGGAGGAATTTGGGGTTCAGTTTCACCTGTAGAATTGCAGAAGATTGCTGTCTTCTCTCTCAGTTTCAGACAGTGATTGAAAACAGGATATAAGACTGATTTGAGTGCTGCTGCTGAGTCTGACCATAGCTGCTGCTTGCATCATTTTGGTATGTTTGATGTCAGGTCCAGACAATTCCAAAAGCTGTTTTAATATAGGTTTACTGCATCACATTGTTGTCTATATTTTGTGCATGTTTGAGTTGATGCTGTACCTACATATCATGTGAACCTAACGGGCTGAACTTGGCCATTTCCTTTACATCACCATCAATCAAATGCTTGCTGGGAAGTGCTGATTAAACAGAGACTACACAACATTCATATTATTAAATAACGACTGATCAGCTGTAGGGGCTCCTGAGAATTAGAGGTTCAGTACCTGAGATCCACTATGTGCCATGATTATCATGCTATCCAGAATATGCAGCTTTAAGCATTGTTTGGGTGTAAGGGCAAAACAGAAATTATTTTTTATTCCTTCCAAGGAGTTATTTCATTTAACAAAGAATGGCTGTGCAAATGTAAAAGAGGACATGCAAAACATAACCAGTAAACTTTTATTTTCCTTAGAAACGGAATCATACAATAACATCTTGCATAAATTGCAATAAAAATGAATGGCACATCTGTAGGACACATGAGTCTTTAATACTCAGATGGCTTCGTACTGTACATCTGTCAGCAGGATGGCTTTGTCATCCATTATGACATGAATTAAACACAAAACATTTATGCAAGCCTTTAATGGTCTTATGTAAACAGCATGTCGTGTCTGTTGTGACTGGTTGAAATATAACTCATGTGTACAGTCAGCTCGGGACATTCAGAATTCATGTGGGACATTTTTACCTTGTCTTTGAAGAAAGTTGTCTCGTCGTAATCAGACTTGAGCACTTCTATTTTGTGACTTTTGTGATCCCCTGATTTTCCTCTAGCGCCACCATGAGGTTTATGATTCAGAGTGAAATATCTTGACAACTATTGGACGGATTGCTGTGACATTTGCTACAGAGATTTAAGGTCCCTGATGGAAACATTCTAATGACTTTTCTCCAATGCTTTGGTTTGTGACCAAACACCTGCAAAACTAATGACATTCCCATCAGCCTCAGTTGTACTTTGTGTTTAGTGCTAATTGGAAAATGTTAACATGCTAACACACTAAATTAAGATGGTGGTGAACCTGGAAAATATTACCTGCTACAGATCAGCATGTTAGCATTTAGCGCAAAACACTGCTGTGCCTAAGTCTTGCCCCACAGAGCTGCTAGCGTGGCTGTTTGCAAATTATCCAAAGGGCCTCCATGTCGGTGCCAGGCAAGAGGGTTACTGGAAGACCTGTGATGCAACTGTCAAGCTTCTATTGCTATGGCCAGTAACTGTAGGTGTGGATCTGTGCTGGGTCTACTTTCTGGAACGTAGTCTTTCAGTTTTAGTCTATAACAATGACCGGTTATTACAGATTGTGACCATTAAACACAACAATAAGAGTAAGTAGCAATAGTAGTAAGGCTAATACTAATAGTAAAAGTAAAAATCACTGTTAAGTCACTGTTAACAACTTCTTACTTTTGTGCAAACATATAAATAGCCTGTTCAAACAATTAGCTAGGCTTGTATGCTTCTGTAATCATGAATGCCTGGACTGAAGGATCACTGGCTCTAAAATGGAGGGAAGTGCAGACTTGAAACCGGTCACTACGTTCTGGCATTCCACACCAGTCTGAGAGATGGGCTTTGTCAAACACACACACTTGCCAGGTGTTAAACAGACAGACAGGAAGAGGAAGGGAAGGCTGCCTCTTCTAGTGCTATTGAAAATATTAAAGGTATAGGTAGAGTCACTGTTACAGGAATAGTTCAGCATTTTGGGAAATGTGTGAATTTATTTGCTTACCAAGAGTTAGATGAGAAGGTTGATACCTCTCTCACATCTGTCCGTTCAATATGACGTAGGAGCCAGCATGCTATTAGCTTAGCTTAGCTTAGCTTAGCATAAAGACTGGAAACAGGGGGAAACAGCGAGTCTAGCACTGTCTGAAAGTAACAAAACTCACCTCCCAACTAAAGCCTCTAAAGCTAAACAAAAACCAAGGTGTAAAAACGACATGTTTTGGCTTTACATGTGGGTTATGTGTGGGGCTATTTCTTGGCTATTTCTTTCAGATGCAGTTGTTAAGAAAATACAGGATTCTTGAGATGAAAATGCTAAAACTAAGACGTAAGTCCCAATAAGCCCAGACCTGTTTTCCTGTGAAATGAACACAGTCTTGTCTGTAACATATTTGTAGAGGCACAATGGAGGCATGATATGCTCAGGACCTACGTTTTTCAATGCAGTTTCCATGCAGGCTGCTGGAAATACACACTATCCTACCACAGAGGCCCCCGCTGCCCCATTCATTGCCCCAACCATGAAAGAGTCCATTTAAAGCCTCAGAGGCTGGACATGACCTGAGTTTACTGTCTAGGGTGTATTAGCCTTCCCTCTGTGCCCAGTCAGGGAACACACATGGCCATGGGGACTTGATGAGGACTGTAGGACCCTGTTGAAGGTGCAAAGCCTGAGGAGATTCTCTAAACATCTGAAAGACTACATATTTTGTTCCTTAAAGGTCCAGTAGTATTCAGTGCATATTATTTTGTTTCCAAATAAGTCACAGGCTCGGGACAATAATGATCTTCATGAAGTATTTATATTGTTTTTTATTTCAAGTTTATTTGAATTGGTTCATTCTGTGTTCGTTCAAACGCTCCAAACCTAGGAAGGACTTTTTAAGGCAGTTTTTTATTAGTAAATCCCTCAAACTCACAAACAGGACTGGATGCGTGTAGTTGCCAGATCTTTTCATCTGAGGCTAGAACCTAGCTGGAAAGTATTTCTGTGGACAACCTCAGAGAGGAGATGAAATTCTGGAGAGACATGAGTAGAATTTTAAGTGTTGACCTTATTTCTAAGGCAGCCATTTTCAGCAACCAGGTGGAAAACTGCGTCTTGAAGCTTACCATCAATATAAAAGTAGCATTACTTCATCGCATACCTAAGCAAGACGAATTATATACAATTATAATGTTGGTGTTTTTTCTTTTCAGGAGTGTTTCTTAATTTTTCTTCCAATTTATTCCACATTGCGAGGGGAACGACCAAAGAAGTTGTTTCGCCAGGACGGCGTACTGCAACAAAGGCAGGGATCATATTTTCTGTCCCAGATCGCACCTTCTGCCCAGTTTCCCCAACCAACCAGTAGGAGACAGTAGTGCAGCTAGATGGGACGATCTTCACCAGCTAGTAATACTGCCACAATACTTTTTTGGAACTAAAATTACATTTGCCTGGTGGACACAAACACGACTCCAGACGAATGCTAATGTTGCCCATTGTCTGCTGGATGTGTAAATAGGCAACTGTGTCAAACTCATAAGATGATTATATGTCAATGTTGTGATTACAACTCGCTGTACTGCCCCCAAGTGGCCAAAAAATGGATTAAATCAGGTTTAAGCATTGAAGTGTTGGAAAAGATCACACAGATGGTCATGTAATGTTGTCTCTGGAACCATGGTTCTCTTATTCTACTCACCAATCAGCTTGCATTGCATACCAGTAGCCACCAAAGTCAGACATTTACAAATACATATAGGGGCTTTAAAGTGAGTAATTCTCTGGCATTTTGGGAAATTCAATTATTCTCTGTCGCACTGAGAATTACATGAGTAGATCAATATCTTTTTAGATCCTGCATGCAGAACTTTGTGCTACCTAAAGCTTGATCTTCTCATCTGACTAGGTAGGACAGCAAATAAGCAGAATGGAGTTAGTGTCTGGAAAAAGACACTAACTCTAAGTTTGTCTGGATGAGAGCATCAGCTAAATGACTACAAATACAAACATCACTATTCATCCTCGTGACTGCTTTGTACTTTATAATGTCTTGCTGACAGAATCAGCCTTTTTTCTGACTCTATCATTACCTCAGCTTGCCTATAGAGGCAGTAACAGCCCTTCATTTGTCTTTTTTACCACCTGAAACTGCACTTTTTCAGTTTCTACTCTTCTCCTGTCCTCCATAGTCCAACCCCTTTGTCCTTCAACTCTTTCGAAATGTAGGCTGGAACTGGCATTTTATTAAGAATGAGATCTAGTGCAGTCATTGTCATTGGCAGACATCACGTTTGTCACAAAATATTGCTATCAGCCCGATCGATGGAAACTGAGTCACTCCTCCATCAGACTCAGCTCATTTTTCCCTCTCTTTCCCCAGCCACCACATTCCCGATCAGCATCTCTCTCTCTCTTTCCCTCTCCCCCCATCTGATGCGTTACATTGGAGGGAGGAAGGAGGATCGAGTGTCTACCGTTCCTCCCATCACCTGTGAAATTTCAGAGCCAGTCCACGGTGAAAGGGGGTATTGTGTCCCCCTGATGAGGAATGCCCTTGCCTCACTCCTCAAAGAAAAGGCTTCATTTGGCCAGGAATTTGGAGGCATCTCGAGAAGTGTAGGGGAGATTTTCTCGGGGGTGGGGATGGGAAGCTGAAGGCCTTCATAAGGCTGGACAGGAGAAGGACTGGCCTTCCCAAACTGGTACTCAATCTCTGTGATACTGATAGATTAGCATTCACCCAACAGAAAATCACCTCAGGGCTAGAGGTGGTAATTATTTCAGTTTGTGATCCCTTTAAATCATCATTAATGAACAATCTACCCTTTTTCATTTCTAAGAAAGGTCAATGACGGGACATTTTTTAATCAGTCTTAAAACATAATACTCTTAGTTTGGTTAACTTGTGGTTGTTTAATAATATATTGTGGTTGAAGAGGAAAACTGAAAGTAATTTTTAACCTACACACAGTGGTTTGAAATGTCAGGTCCATTGCTGTTGTTTCATATGGCGAGGCTGACACCTGCTGGTGAAGGACAACTAAACTTTGAACGTGTGGGGCTGTTTATTGGAATACATTACATGGTGCAGAGCTTGATGTTTCTTGAAATAACAAAGTGTGCATTACAAATGCCATTAACATTACTAATATATTAACATATTAATACATGTATTAATTAATACTATGAATACCTTTACTGACACCTCTAAAGAACATTAAGTATTAATATCTCCATTATTAGTTGCAGTTCCTCGGTGTGACCACTAGAGGTCAGTGAAAATGCACGATTTCAAATAAATTCAGCTCAACTGTCATCCCCGAATAGCTCCAAGGCAGACAGAAGACTCTGGAGCGTCTCATATGCAATAAGGTACGACGAGGGTCACTTGACAGATGGAGTCCTCCAAAGGCAGCAATAGGATATTTTTCGGTAGCCTTGCTAGCTAACAAATGTTTATTATACTGTAAGAAGTTTATCTGTGTCCATGGATAAGACGAGCAGCTTGCTATCGCTAGTATTTGAGCTAGCTCGACTACCCCCCTGTCTCATCTTTCAGGAGGTAGTCCCTATATGAAATTTATAATAGGTATTAATACCTGAATTATTTCAACTGAAGAATGTGGAGTTGTAGTCTCTAAATTAAATAATAAAATTAGATAATCTTTAACATAATTCTTTCACGGTAAATTATTTTGGTTTGAAGGCTTCAGACTGATCACCGGAGTTTGGAAATGTTAACTGTAAGTGTTGTCATGCTGTCAACTTTATATTAACGTTGAAATGACAATTTTAATGTGGCGTTGCAGTTCCTCACTTTGACCACAGGAGGGCAGTCAACACTGAATCATACAGGAATATACAGAACTAGCACTATTTTTATATTACCACTACACAGAGCTATTTTAGACTATTTTAGTGCACATCTCCACTAGCAAGCCTGCCAGAAAGTTTCTTTTTCAGTAAATACTAAAATACTAAAACAATTTAACAACAATTAAGTTGACAAATTGGGCCCAAGATATGAGCATAATACTAAAAAAAGAAAATAATAGAAAAGTAACAGGAGCAAGGCAAAAATAGCAAATAGCTTACAAATAGAAGTTTTAAAATAATGTATACATACAAGACAAAGTTGAAATATAACATTTTAACATCAGTATGTTTTAATTTATTTTGTTTCCTATTCATCTTTGCTACCAACAAGTAACGTGACGCTCCTCCTCTTGTTTTAATGGAAGATGTCTTGAGTCCCATTTTTATAATCGTGAGTGATTCTGCCCCCTGGTGGTCACAATGAGGCACAACAACTGCGCTCCACCAGTGTCGAGCAAGACACAAGCAGACAGATCCAGTATCCAGGAGCAGAGCTGTGGACTCTGCACGAGTATAGTATGTCCTTTATAACATCAAGGCTGACAGCAGCAGGCTTCCTCATATTTTGACTCGTCTTATGTCATTCTTCGGTACAAATGCAGTATGAAGAGTCGGTCAACAGAAGTCACCATTTTAGCTGTAGTGCTCCGGTCCAGAAGGTGGCGGTAATGCGCGATGCCACTCGTTATCCGCCCGAAATCCCCGTTGGAAGAAGAAGAGTCGGGCGGAAGTGGACATGTTTACTGGTTGCTGCCTGCTGCAGACAGGTGTGCTATCAAAGCTATCACTCGGGCTTTGAATTATTCGCTTAAACATTTACTTCTACTTTACTTGTACTAGTGTGTTGGAATCAGGAGGCGATTTAGAGTTGGCAACAGAAAAGTGAAAAGGTAAAGACAACCTGGGAATTTGCTGCACGTTAGCTTCCTTCAGCTGTAGCACTGAGCTATGGCTGGAGCTAGCCCCGTACGGTCCTTTATTGAAAGAAACACCTGTTTAACTTTGCCTTGCTGGTAAAAAAACGTAAACACCAGATAGAGTATGACTTCGCATAATTAAGAAATCGCTGGTATTGGTTCTTCAATTCGGCAGCACTCGATTTAAAAATGGCGCAAGAAGTTAGCGTTAATAAGTTAAAGTTAAGTGTTTGGCACAGCCTTCTTATTACGCGGATATTCACCTCATTCATATGAAGAACGAAATGATACAGTATGACCAACAATTAAACAGTGATTCTGGTCTTTGTTTCTGTGTTCTGCCTGCTGTCCTACAGGGACATGGACGAGGACGAGGACCTGGTCCAGACAAACGGCGGTAAAACGCTGCTTGTACGCCACTTGCCAGCTGAGCTCAGCCAGGATGAGAAAAAGGACCTGCTAAGTTATTTTGGGGCTGAGTCGGTCAGGGTCTCGTCGAGCACGGGCCGTTTGGTGGGTTGTGCTGCCTTCACGTCTTGACGTGTGTTTGAGTTGCTGTCCTTTCTGAACAGGCTCTTCTGTCTCCACAGAAACACGCGGCCTTTGCAACCTTCAGAAGCCAGAAGTCAGCTGCAAAAGTGAGCTATTTATGTAGTGTTGGTAATTATATGGAATTTTAGAAAGCCTTGCTTGCATACATTTATATTTTTAACATTTTATTGACTTTTATCTATTTTTAACATTTTATTGTTGTAATTTTTAGTCTTTATTGTTGTTGTTTTTTTCAACTTTTTGTGTCTGTGAAGCACTTTGAGCTAAAAGTAATATAGACATAATCATAATAATCTTGTTAATCTGTCTTGTATGGCGTTCAATCCCCATCACATCTGTTTTAGGCTCTTAGCAGGCTCCATCAGCTAGAGATTCTTGGTCACACGCTCGTTGCAGAGTTTGCAAAAGGCCAAGATCACGTGACGGTATTAAAGGACCCACCAGTGTCAGACGGGTAAGTTGCTTGAATCATATGAATTAAGAAACACCGTTGATTAAGCACAGACTGTAGTAATCGGAAAAGTTACTTTTGCACTTAAATGTTAACCTCCATGTGAGGTGGAGCCAGACATTGGTGTCTGTTGTGTGTCTGTTTTCCAAAGACAGATTGTATTTATTTTTTAAGTTATTATCAAATGAACATGAGTCAGATAGACCAGACTCACAACTGGAAAAAACAGACATTTAAACATGCTGTGAACTGAAATCTATACAAAGTGCTGGAGTGAAATTGACTCAGTTTCGGTGTGAATCGCCCAGTTAATCTGAATTACTAGCACGAAAACAATTATCCAATACATCATCATGGGTGAAAGCTGCAGTTAAATCCTTTTTGTAACACATTTACTTTTTTCTACAGTGGTAAACATGTCAAGGCGGAGCAGAAGAAACAGGAGACCAAGCAGACAAATGTTCCCCTCATAGAGACCGGCATTGCGCCTAGCCTTGGGTGAGTGTTGCATGTATGTCCTTTAAGCAGCGTTTGATAGCGTTGGTGTGATATGGGTAAATGTTAATGTACTGTATGCAGGGCACACAATTAGCACCAGCCACCAGCCAAATGCTGGTAAAATATGCAAGTGGCTGGTAGATTTGAACATTCACTAGCCATTTGGCCGGTGGACAAAAAAGCTAATTTTGCATACACAGCAGGTGGTTAGTATGTCGTTCTCAAGTGCATTATACTCAAGACATCATGTTGAATTCTTATATTAGTTCTCGCCCTACCTTGTGAGGTAAAAAAACATTATTATGTTACATTCTGCAATTTGGCAACAGGCCCTATCTCCCATTACTTGAAGTGGAGTGTGCAAGTCATTACCCACTCAAATAATACCTTATTCAATTAAATATGCACGTATGGCACATGCGCTCCCTCCAAACCTGGTCAAAGTGCTGTCAGTTGAGGTGTGTAGAGGCAGCCTGGAGGCTAGCTGACAGTAAACCTGGATGAGAATCTGAGAGCATTTGTCAGGAGCTGTCAGCGGCCTCGTGTCCAATTAGATGGTCAGGCCGCCACTGAGCGCCTGACAGGCCGTCTGTCCTACCAGTTGGTGGGACCAGGTGTTCTTTGATACCTCTCGCTCCAATGCTGACAGTCTATCCTGTCTTGTTCTAAAATCTGGATCAGCCAGTAGTGTTCACCACCTCCTGATAAAATGATAATAATAATAATAATTATAATAATAATAATAATAATAATAACTTTATTTATACATAGCACCTTTCAAAAACGTTCCAAAGTGCTGACATCTGAAAGAAAACTGCGGCTTTCCTCGTCTTGTTAAAACTTCGGTTACTGTGTAAACTTTGCAAAATTGCATTGAAGTACTGTGGGAACACTGCTAATGTATCTAACCTCTTGTTGGGGCTGCCCAGCATTTCTAGCAGTAAGTGGACATCAGTGGAAGCTGCAGCTAGTTCTGCTAATGCTAATATTAATGTTACTAACTTATTTGGGGGTGGGTGATTTGGATAAAATCCTCTATCATGGTCTGCATAAAATAGAATGGCACTATGACTTACTACAGCTGAGACTTAAATTCGCAAAATTAAATTACAATGAAGATTATGGAAATTCTTAATTTGTTTCATTTATGATTTTGTTTGTTCACTTTCCTTTTTTAAGATCCCTAACAACATATATAATGTTATTTTTCACCTTGTAGAAAAATATGTGTAGTCTCCCAAGCATTATTACACAGTTATCATATGGACATACAATTTAGGCTGTTTTACATTTAGTACATTTAACTAACTGACCTCTGACTAATAGTTTTTACAGTTCCTCTCAGTCCCAGCAAACAGATTTCTCCGTCATCTAGTCAAGTGGCAGATTAAATAACATACACTGCACCCCCACCTAACGTCTTTGTTTATAAGGCCTGAGTTCTCTCATGCCATGACGAGTCTTGGCTTATAAAAGTCATTATTACATGATGACAAGCCTTGGTGCTGACGTGGCATGCTGGTCCCAATGTCCCTTAATGGCTGGATTTCACATTTTGTTGGCGGAGTACTTATCTAAAGAATAAGCTACCTCGCTGAAGCTCACCGGCTGGGCCGCACATTCATGTGTCTCCATTATTTTGACATATTTTGCGAGTTGTTAAGTGAAGGGGGTTATTGTATTTAAAGCAGCAAGTTGCAGCTACACAGTTTCCTTTTTAAGTCATGTTGTCATTTTCCTCTCACTCTCTCTCCTACAGGTTGAAATTTCAAATGAATCCCACTTTGAAATATTTATACCCACCGCCTTCCAATGGCATCCTGACAAATATAACACATGCCCTCATGAGTGTGCCGAAGTTTTATGTGCAAGTGAGTAAATACTGCTTCTTTTATATCGTTTTATTTTTCATCCAATACCTGCACGTCTTTGATGTGCAGATGTTGGCCATCTGTGTGTATGCATTTGTATTTTTGTATCTTCTCATACTGTCCCTGTATTTATACTTTCCGTTTTTGGAAAGTGGGAATTTGTACAAAAAAATGCAAATGTGACAGCATTTCCAGCCTTCACATTCATATTGTAAAATGGAAATATGCTTCTGGAATGAGTGTCCCAGAGGTTTTTGAACTGCATCCAACCTCTTAAAGATCAAACAGCAAACATTTGCCTTTTAAATTTCAATTTGGGGAGCAAGTATTAATAATAAACCATAAGTGGGAGGCATGAGTTATGGGTTTAACATTTCCCTGGGAGCCAAGCCGCCTGGATTTCCATTGCTGCTACTTCCAGCGCTGGTGTCTTGGTGGTGCTAGTGTGTCGCAGAGAAGCTGCCTTCAAGCTCAGCCCCACCTCTGGTATCTCACTTCATCCTCAATCTCACCTTGATCCTGGTATGTTAAATGAAAATGCAAAAGCCTTGCAGTCTGTTTTACATATGGAGCCCGAGTTACAGGCTGCCTGTTTGAGAGCAGCAGTGTATTTATATGACCTGCTCCCACCCAGCTCTCGGTATGAATCTTTAGATACAGCTGTCACTGTTCTAACGCTCATATCTCCAATTATTCAGGTACTACATCTGATGAACAAGATGAATTTACCATGTCCGTTTGGCCCCGTCACTGCCAGGCCCCCCATGGTAAACGTACACACATTATTAAACACATTATTGTTGGATGAAGAAGAACAGGCTGATGGCCCGAATAGTTTGTAGATGGTTTGAATTTGGAAGTTATTTGATGTTAAACAAACAAACAAAAAATGGTATTGGTATTAAATATGTCAGAAGATATGTTATGTACAAGGAAGGAACTCAACTATTGAGGTCAAACAGCTCCCAGTTTTAGAGGACCCTCAACAATCAGTGGCTTATTCATTTTGTAACACTTCATAAACTCAGAGACCACTTCTGTGCCACAAAATAAACTGCAGCTACCACTTTTTTGTTACTGAAATCATTTAAAATTGAAGATATTTTGCTAAAGATTAATTGTAAAAATAGAGATTAAATTTTCCTCACTACATATGTTTTACTGTCATGTACCACTGACTCAGTGTTTACAACTCTAAAGTGGTCCATGTAGATTTCAGAAGTGGCAGACAAACAGCTTCTGCTTCTGCAAAGCTGTGGTTCCCAGTTTTGACCTTTGCTTAGCAAAGACGGCGCTCACAAAGTCAGTCAAGTCAAACCCAGAGGCGTTTGTAAGGCAAGCCGGGTTGTTTTGTTTCCTGCAGTTTGAGTTCCTGCCTCCTGCGCCACCCATCCCCATGCCCCCTCCCTTCCCTCCTGACTACCCGCCTTTACCAGAGGAGGAGATGGAGCTGTCCAGTGAAGAAGAATCAGAGTACGAGAGTGGGGACGACGAAGACAAGGAGAGGTGAGGAGCAGGTGACCACTCGCGTTAGAGGAGGACTCATCGCTGCATAAACACTTTCTTGAGGCAGAGGAATTGACTTTCATTTTGTTTTGTCGCTGCCAGCCGAGCCCGTCTGTTAACGTGTCATCCAGAAGTAATAACATTTCTAGAAACACAAGCGCCTTGAAGGAAAATGTCTTTAAATTCCAATGGGTGGGCAAGGTAGACATTTCTTCCCTTATTCCCTATGCTTGCTTTATTTCAGGATTGTTCGTCTGATGGGCCTGGTCAACCAAGCATGCAAGAGACCCCTGAGACCGAAAACAGCTTCAAAGAGAAAGAAGCCCAAGATCAAGGATCTACTCTATGCGCCCAAACCAGACTCTCAGAGGTACCCCAAAGGCACTCATGCATGTCACAGTCCTCACGCATAGCTCATCTTGAGACGGTATTCATAGGCAGCAACAAAAACCCTCCAGACAATAAGTCTTCCTCATAAAGACAGCCGTGTGTGGGTCAGACTTATTGTTTCAGCACCACACACGCACACACACAGTCCCTTAATGACAGACCACAAACTCTTGTTTCTAAACTATAAATACACACGCACACACACACACACACCTCAGTGTCTCCTGGCCACATGTTTGCGGACTGGGAAATATCTCCGGTTGACCAGAACAAAATATCCTCACCCTTAAGCCGCTCAGGAGCCCGGTTTATTGTGGGTACTTTTTAGAGGCTGCTGTTGAGTGGTGATTGTCTCTGCCACCCTCAGTGCTCCAGTGCTGCAGCCCTCCGATGTGTTTGAGCAGCCCCAACCCGCCGGGCAGAGGAAAATTGAATTCCACATTTCGGTTCCAGAGGTGGCAGCCATAGTGGAAGGAAGTGGGCCCGGTCAGCCTGATGATGAAGGCAGAGGTAAGGACCGTAGATACTCACTTCCTGCAACTTGTGATTATTTCAAGTACCAAGTTGTCTGTTAATTTTTTTCTTTTTGATATTTCATTGTGTCCATCATAATTTCCCAGAGCCCAAGTTGATGTCTTTGAAGTTCTTGCTTTGTCTCACCAACGGTCCCAAACCCCAAAAATATTCAATTTCCAATAACATAAAACAGAGAAAAGCAGAAAAGTTTTCCTCTAGATTGTATATCACTTTGCTAGAAGTAAACCATATCTATAACCCTAAGATATTTCATTTACAGTGATATAAAACACAAAAAAGCAACAAATCCACACATTTTAGAGGCTGGGATCAGCAAATATTTGGAATTTCTACTTGAATTATTACTTAAATGTTTATTCAATTATCAAACTAGCTGCTGATTAATTTTCTGTTGATCGACTAATTGATAAAATTTCAGCTTTAATTTAAATTAATATCCACTGTTACCCCACATTTATTTGTTATAAATTATATGCATCTTGGAAAGGAACTTAGTGTCAGTGCAAATTAGGCTAAATTGTAAGTAACACAAAAATTGTTTCTTTTCCAACTGGCTAGTAAAAATCAGACCAATACTGTAGTCTGCACCTGCATCGGGGGGGATGTGTATAAAAAGCATCCTGCTGCCTACTCTCTTTTGAGCAAGAAAGGCATTGTAAGGATTTGATTATTACTATACATCATGTTTATTATCACATTGAAGCAGGAGGTGGTTTGATACTCCTATTGACATAAGTTAAAGCCCTTACCGTGGGTGAAGTCAGAGCCAAGTGTTCCACAGCAGTATATCACAGCAGCAACTGGCACCAAAAAGGTCTTAACCATTATCTGTATGAGGAAATGTCATTGGGGGCACAGTCTGTGTTACTTGTCAGCGGTGCTGTTCCCTGTTTGCCTTATCTCCCTTCTCTCTAGCTGCAACTTCACTCCCTGGCAAGCCCCTGAGAAGTAAAATAGATCTCAAAGTCAAACACAAAAGATTTCCTAAAGGCAGGGGAAAGATAAACTATGACAGGTGGCTTTTTGGATTAGTCTTGTTTTGGGGAAGGGGGGGGGGGGGTCCGATAAACAAGCTATTTAAATGAAAAGGGGAGGTGGGGGGGACAGATAAGGAGGAGGATAATTTTGAAAGCAGTGATCTAGTTCTCTGCCGAGAGTGTATCAGAAAAGCTCCCCAACACTTCTTGCTCCAGTGCCCACGTGCACACACACACACACACACACACACACACCGTATGCACCTTATGTGGTTGACAAGCTTTTTTTTTCCCTCCTCAGATTTGTACAGGCTCACTGCTCTTAGTAATTCCATCTACAGCGTGAGTGTGTGTGTGTGCGCATACATGTGCTGCTCAAAAGTCTGCCAGAGTTATCCCTCCCACTGCCTTTCAGACTCATGTTTGCAAAACGGGAGCGGATTTTTGATTTGATTAGAGTTGTTTATTTGACGTGGACCAAATGTGCTTATTTATTTATGCTGCTTTCAATTATCAGTGCAACCAATCTTCGCTTTAACATTATTTCTGCCAAAGGATAAGCATTTATCGTATCAAACCTCTGACAAAGAAATCATTATTATCAACTCACTCCGTTTATAATGAGGCCACGGTTAGAAATTTTAAACGTCAATATGTTAAACTAATTGTGACCAAGAGGATTTGCTCCCAATCTCCCATCCCAAGCTTGTTTGCTTTGCTGAAGAGAATAAACAAGCGTGGAAGTGATTATTTCACCATCTGCTTTTGTTAAACACTTTGAAAACTTCCATCTGTATTTGCGCTGGAGGGAGAGCGTCCTCTCCTTGTTTTGTATCATAAGCAATCCAGCAGATCCAACTTGGTGGCGCATAATATGAAGTATATTTCAGCTGCTGCCGGTGTTACTGCCAAAATGAATGTAGAAACAACTTGAAGAATTTTAATGTGCTACATATAGTTCCCGTAACACACTCTGTGTCCCCTTCAGAAGTGGATGAGAGGGAGCTCACCCACGGCAGCAGTCCGGAGGCGGCAGAGGCTGAGGGTTTTGGGAAGCTTTACCCCAGCGCCCAGGCATCCCAGCAGCAAGAGGAGCACAGTGAAGACGAGGTGGATCTCACCTCAGGCGTCATCTCCAGAAAGGAGCTGGAGAAAGGACGGCTGTCACGAGATGGTAAACACAAGCTTTTTAAGCCGCACGGTGGCACAGCGGTTAGCACTGCCCCCTCACAGCAAGGACACAACTGGGGCCATTCTGTGTGCAGTTAGCATGTTTTTCCCATTTTTATGTGTAGGTTTACTCTGCTTCCATTTACTCACACCCTAAAGACATGAATGTTAGTATCAGGAAAGTGATATCATTGTCCTTTAATTAGTGAGCTGACCAGCAGAACTGGTATTAAACTGGTGATTAGAGACAGGGAAACCAAAAAAAAACAGACCTTTGACTAGAGAGAAAAACTTGAAAAAGCATGAAGGAAATAAAAGTTCCAGGTTAGGGAAGTGCTTATAATAAAAATCCAAAAATATTTTCAAGAAAGCAAATGTTTTGTATTGGTGCGCCGTATTGCAGGTTGATACTGTACAACAGCGACCATATCAAGTTAAAAAAAAGCTTTTGAATTTCTTGGTTTAAACGGCTCTAACATTCTTCTTCCCTCTCACAAATCCTGTTACGTGTAGAAGTGATGCAAGAACAATAGAAACAGCACCAGTGGTTTGTTTGAAATGCATATTAGAAAAATCTGGCAGTTAGTGTGAGTCAGTGAGAGCCATCGTGGCTGAAGAAAAAAGACAAGAGCCAAGTGCAGAAAATCAAACTTGCCAAAAGAAACCGATAGATCCCTCAGAGGAGCTTGTGCTCAAAAGTTAAACATCAGCATTACCTTTCTAAGATTAAAATCACTCCAAGATGATAAGCACTGAGGAGAGATGTAGAATACGTGTTTTTCTTTTGTAACTGTAAATTCTGCTGTTGTTAATTAGCCGCTGCCTGTGTCTTATTGTGTTAGGACGGTGCCCAACGGTGCGTGCAAAACATCAAAGCAATGACCAGTTGTCACCAGTGGTGTCACCAAACACCCAAAACAATTGTGGATTATTACTTCAAGTTTCAACCACCTTGATATCCAGGCCACATAATATCAACCTCCGGTGAAACTGGGTCCAAACCAACATTACAGAGATTGTTGGTCAATATTTAATTGAGATTGTGAGTCGTTTCCTTTTGATTTTTCTCTTTTGGTTCCTGAAGCAAAGGATCATCACTAGAATGGCACTTGTATACATTCTCAGCCTGAATTGGATAAAACTGCAGACAAAACTGCAAACTAACAGAGTTAGCAACAACACAGTGGATCATTCAGCAGAAACACAACGCCATATAAATGGAAATGTTGTTCCGTATCTGCTGGATGTCTAAATAGGCAACTGTTTGCTAACAAGCTCGCAAAACCAACTTAAAAAGTGATAATATGTCAGTGCTGTGTTTACAGCCTATTTATGCTGCCACAAAATAGCAACAAAAAGTTTATCACACCACAGAAAAATGTGTTATTAATTATTATGGTTTCAAAATTGTGAAAAAATAAGAAGTATTCTCTGCTCTGAAACGCTGGCCGTGTCCACCGAAGGCGCTGGTGGATAACTTTACTGTACCACTGAGCCGAAGAACATCTGAGAGCCGCTGCTCAGCGACACTCTCATTCAGAGCTAACCCTGTAGCACAAAGCTCTAGCTTTTATATACTGTTAGGGGAGGGGTCGTGCTCAGTATGGCTCCAGTGTGTCATCAAGCCATGATTTCAGGCCCGTCTAAAAAAATGGTGAAAACCAGTTTAACGGTCTAACGCCGCAGTTCAGTACTACATAGTTCAGTCTTTTCACATGTTTTCAGCAATTATTTTCTAACATGTACAATGTGTTTAGAAGCAAATCTCTGAATTCCCTTTACACAGACTTTAAGCTTGTTGAAGTCATTAAGTTATGTAAGATATTTGGTACAACTTTTAGTATGATGACAATGGAAAAATGAAGCTATTCTATCTCTTTAATACAAACATTGTAAAGATCTGTAAAGATTCTAACTTTATTTCTAAAATGTAAATCTAACAACAAAATAAAAGAGAAGCACTGAGCCGGAAGTATATATGTAGAAACAATCTATATCTGGAAACATTCTTAAATAACCTCTATATTCTCAATACAGCCAGAATAGTTTTGTTTCTCCTCACCATGTCACCTTATATGACACAAACGAATCCCTGTTCTTGGTGAGCAGGAGTGCTGTTAAGTGCAAGTCTTTGTTCTTCCTCCCACTGACACACAATGTTCAGGCATGTTTTCCATTCAAACACAGTTCACACCAGCTGAGATATGACACATCCAAGTCATATCTAAAATGAGCTGGCCGGTATGTGTTGGGATCAAACATATAATCATTGCTTTAATGTCTCCGCCGACTCTTAGCCTAGTTCTTCAGTCCACTCTGCCTTAAATAAAACATTGAGTCAATGGTATTGAGCTGCAGTGACTTTGAATTTACCTTTTATGTAGGTATAGGCAGCTCTGTGATCCTTTGTACCTGTTTTTGAAATGCATCTTGAGTCAAGATTTTTTTTTCTCCTCTTTTAAAACAGAGATAAAAAGGATGTCTGTGTTTAAAAATTATGAACCGGGCGAGCCGACCTGCAGACTGTACGTGAAGAATATTGCAAAGCAGGTGGAAGAGAAAGTAGGTGCATTTATAGCACTTGACCCACTTATGTGTGTTTGTTTGGTTCACTGGATGTGATGCTTATTCTGGAGTTTTCATTTATTGCTTAAGACCAATATGTGTCATCAGAATTGTGTGTTATAAGTTGGTGATATTAAATAAAATCAAATTACTTCTTCACAAACAATAGAATCAACAATGCATTCTTTTTCATATATTGACAGTTTTTTCTGTTTTTCTTTATCTTCCAGGACCTGAAGTACATCTATGGGAGATACATCAACCCTTCGTCAGAAGCCGAGAGAAACATGTATGTAAACAGCAGTCCGGCTGATGTTGACTTTATTTCTTTTTTTTTAAAGATTGTTTTTTGGGGCATTTTCTGCCTTGAAGAGGTAGACAGGAAACGGGGTGAGAGAGGGGTATGACATGCAACAAAGGTCACTGGCTGGAATCGAACCGGCAGCTGTTGCGGCCATGTGGCATGCACTGTAACCATTTGGCTACCCACGCACCCTGACTTTATTACTTATTGACATAGCTTGCGTGTCACTTCACCCCATCCCATCTTCATTAGCTATTTTTGACTCTTTCCCTTTGTCACTTTCCCTTGAGAGTTTTTAGTAATTCGTGCTGACTGCGTGCTGTGTTATTAATAAGTATCTAACCTGACGTAGAGATCATGAGGGACATTTTATGTTTGTGCATTAGCAGTACTTCAAATAAATATTCCACCTGAGTCATCAGACCGAGTTTATGTTGAGTAGAGGACTCTGAACACAGATGTAGGTGATAAACAGGAAGATGCAACTCTGCCAGAGAAACAGTTTGTCCTTTGGTAACCCATTTCTAAATTGTGCCCCCCCCCTCCCCCCCACGTCTGAGGGTTACTACAGTTTATGTTAGTGAACTTCTTGCAAAGAAGTCCTAACCTCTATGTTAACAGGTCTTAGTTGTCAGTTATCAGTCAAATCAATTGGTTGGAATAAAAACCTGCAGCTTCTCGGGTCTCACTGTTCTATGTGGTTACAGAAGCAGAATTCCTCACTGAATAGCTTCAGTATAATGTTGGCTAGGCTGGGCCACAAGCCTCGAGTGATAATGATGTGTCCCTGCTTTGGTTTTTTTCCTCAGGTTTGACATTGTGTTAATGAAGGAGGGGCGGATGAAAGGGCAGGCCTTCGTGGGACTCCCCAGTGAGCAGAGTGCAGAGAAAGCCCTGCGGGACACCAACGGCTACGTTCTCTATGACAAACCCCTCGTTGTTGTATCCTTTTATCCCCTCTCGCAAGATGACACAGGACAACGACTTTATAAGGAGTGGAAATCCAGGTTATATGTTTATTTGGTGTGGAGTTGATGCATTTTAATATCAGTTCTTTTTACTGGTGCAATGTTTTTTAATTAACAGGTACTCTGAAAAAGCAATTTAAATGGAATGTTCATTTGCAAACTTAAGCTGTTAGTGGAGACACATTTCATTGAGAAAAAAAAAAAGAGAAGTTGTTGGTTTCTGGTGTAATATCCACCTCCTGTTCCATATCATCAGGCCATTTAACATTAAGAATTTAGGAAATATAAACACTTATAAAAGGGCTGCAACTAACGATTACTTTTATTATCAATTAATCTACCGATTATTTTCACGATTAATCGTTTAGTCTAAAAAATGTCAAAAAATTGTGAAAAATGCTGTTCACATTTTCCCAGAACCCAAAGTGACAACTTCAAATTGCTTCTTTTGTCCGACCAACAGTCCAAAACCCTGACTCTTAATTTACTGTCATAAATGACAAAGAAAAGCAGCAAATCTTCACATTTAAGAAGCTGGAAGCAGCAAATGTTTGACATATTTGCTTGAAAACCACTGAAACAATTAATCGATTATCAATTCATTTTCTTTCAATCCACCAATCGATTAATCGAATAATTGTTGCAGCTCTAAACACTTTGCCCACCAAGATTTCGGCAACATGTTATATTATATTGGATATTGATCCCATAAGTGACCAATTAAGAAAAGAAACATTTAAAGCTGGTATATACTGATGCACAGGATCAAATGTCACTGAACATACAAAAAGGGGCAGTTAAGAGGTGGTGTGATGATTATTAAGTGTGCACCTCCCGTCACAGATGTGGTGTTGGCTTTGGTCCTCCGCGCCTAATTTCTGGCAGCCCTGAACCACCACCTGCTCTTCCTCAGCTCAGCATTGATAATTGTACATCAACTTTCAAACTTGTCTAATAGAACAAGGATATTGATTTTGATGGTGTTTTAATGGGCATCCCATAACCAATTAGCTTGGCGACAGCATATTAGGTTTTTGAGTTCAAAGAGTGAACAGTGAAGTCTGCAGTGTAATTTATTTACGATGTTGACCTGCATGTAGCTGTGATCCACGCAAGGACACAGTGCTGGAGCTCAGACTGAAGATCCAGCTAGTCACCATTCAGCCTTTTAAGAGCTGGTTTGGAAGCTTGAAATTTGAAGTAGTTTTGCCAACTAGTGTATTGTGGTTTATAGGTTTTTAGGCTTACAAGCTGCTCTGTCTGGCAAAGATATTAGCTGATATAAAATAATATAGAGAGGTAATTACTGAATGCAAATGCATTCAATGGCCATTGCAGAAAAGAAATGCCAACCATAAATGGTATCAAAACTGGGGTTGGATATCATCTAAATCTTACGGATTATAACTTAAAATAGATGGTGACGTGCAACAGCCAGCCAACATGATGTGTGTGTTTTTATTTATATGTTTTTGCTGTTATTGCACAGTAAAAAAACAAAAAAACCAGCATAAAGTATTTTCTGCACTGTGCTGTTCCTAAATACAAAAGGACAATTTGTTAATCAGGGTTATTTAAGACTTTAATATGTTCACCTGACATAGTTATCTAATCTGAAAATATACCATTGCAAGTTTGCTTAAAAGGTTGCAAATAGAACTCAGCATGTGTTATAAGGTGGACTTGGATTGTTGTTTTAAGGGTTTCATTCTTATTTGGAGTACCAAAAAGTCAGTACGGTTGATTCCAGTACAGATGACTTTTTAAGCAGTCGTAGGCAGAGGACAGTCGGCTCCAGTTTAGATTCCCTATAATGATTGTTTCAGTGCTAGCCTGAGACGGCAGTATGGCACTTGCCAGAGAATTCTCAAACAGCCTGCTACTAAAATTAGCGAGCTGGAAGACAAACCTGCACAAAATGCTAGTTCATTAACAGACAGCACTACAGTGACAGCCTATCACCCATCTGGCTCCTCCCCCTTTTTTTTCACCTGTCACATCGGCGAACAATTTATCAATCTACGTGAATGACAGCAGCAGTCACCAAGCAGGTGAGCCGACCTCAGGAAAGCAACAGAATCACGCTCTTGTAAGGTCCATTTTTGGCCAGTTGGTCTTCTGGCATTTATGAAAAAACAGCTGCGACCTTTTCTCAAATTAAATTCATACGAGGCGGCAAGTGTCACAAGCAAGACGGCCCCTGTGGCTTAAAGCTGCTGCATACAACTCTGGGAGTAAAACATGACAATATATGAGTACGGTATAAACGATCAGTCTGTGATTATCTGTCTGTGAACCTGTGCCTTAAGCTGAAACCTGCTTTTCAGTGAGGTTGCAGTTTTTTGGTGTATATTTTCTGTGGCACTACTGGTGTATTGCATTTGTAGAAAGAAAGGTATACATTTGTTGATGCCAAAAATACAATTATAGTAGTAGAAATTAGGATTAGATTTTTGATCACTCTCCCTTACTTAAAAGAAGTCCTTGCCTGAAAAAGAAAATGCTTTATCAAGTGAGAGTAAACCTTTACCCGTTTTTAATGAAAATGTTTGCTGCAAACACACCTTAACTGTAAATTCACAGCAATTTGCCAGATCTGCAAGACCAAAACAAGATAACACGGATACCAAGAGAGGACCAAGACAACGTTGAAGTCAACAGGTGAGTGAGACGCTAAAGCATTTGGTGACCTGCAGAAGGAGAATATTAAAATCAATATGGATTTTTCATTATGTCATAGTGTATCTGTACTTTAAAAAACACGCCTTATTATCCTTGTAATGGTGTTTTCTTTTTACATTTGTGTTTACACTTTATTTATTCAAGATGCCAAGGCTTGATATTGTGGCCCAGCAGAACCATTTGTATCCTTATTCTGGCATATCCTTTGGAAGAAAAAAAAAAGAAAATGGGGCAGTTTATTTGTAGTTGTTGTGGCACAATTGGAGGTTGAAACAACTCGACCTGTATTGTAGTCTAAATTTAAAAGGACCGAGTACCATGCTTTGTTTCTGTAGCTTATTGTGTCTTGTGTTCTCTGAAATACTTTGTTTACTGTAGATTCTGTAAACCTCTTCTTCTCTTTACAATGTTCTCTACCTTGTTTGACTGAATTTCAGGTGATGGTCGTCGGATGTCATCTTCTTCTTTTATTACTAAATAAAAACTATTTTATTAAAATAACTTTTGTCATGTTTTCTTCCAAACACAGCCTCAAACATGTCACCATTTGTGGGTACACTGTAGTCAAACTATCAGAACTGATTATCTTTAGTCCCAAACTTAAAGTCCTGACAGCCGAGTAAATACAGACTGGGGAAGGTATAGGAGATCTAGATGGGCTCTGCGGCAGATGGTAGGCTGTCAACACACTGAAAAAACCACAGTCCTGAAGAGACAGCAAACAAACCAAACAGACTGCAGTCTGTGGGAAATTGCTGGGACTCGGTTAGCTTACCTTTACAATCCCTGGCTGGCCCCATCTGTGTGATTATAGAGAGTAAACCTTGGAGGGTAAACTTCCCCTCCTCAACAGCCATTACAACTGAAGATTTGGAAATCAAATTGGTTTTTGTCTGCGTTTGGTGTAAGCATTATTGGGAGTGTACTTGGGTGCATGTCAGTCACAGCTAAGTTAAAGTTCATGGCTGATCTTTAAGACATCTAAAGAGGGGGAAAACATGAAAATGCTGTGGTGAACGGCTGGTCAGTGTGGTCTGGTCTGATTCAGCTTTGTGGCTCAGGATGCAGAGCGAGTCGTCCATTAATCTTAGGGTTGTCAGTTCGATCCCTGCCTCCTCCTGTCCACGTGCCGAAGTGTCCTTGGGCAAGACACTGAACCCTAAGTTGCTCCCGATGGAGGCCAGCACCTTGCATGGCAGCTCCGTCACCATCGGTGTGCGAGTGGGTGAATGAGACCAATCTGTAAAGCGCTTTGGGAATCATTAAGGTAGAAAAGCGCTATATAAGTGAAGTTCCCTTACCATTCACACCGCTTTGATGGTTTGAGGACAGATATAAAAGCAACCCTACATTTTTATAATGTCCTTACAATGGCAACGTTGCATCTTGCCATGTTTTAGCTAGAGCTTTAAAAGGTCCTGTTCTTCTCAGTTCTCAGTTTGCCCACACAAAGTAACAGAAATGTGAGCCTCAGACAAACTATGCTGGTACGTGTTTTTCTAAAATAGGAGCGATGGAGCATGCTGGTACACCTACAGTAGTAGCTTACAAAGATGTTTAAATAACAGGGCCATCAGGCTCAAAATAAGCAAAGAATACATGATATAAATGTTTCATAAAAGTACAGTGTTGATATGTAGTGTTCCCCTGTTGCAAAGGGGGAAATGACCAGCCCCATTCAAACGCCTGGTGTCCAGTTGTTACTAAATTTTTCTCTAAATATTCAAGTGGTAGGTCACATTGGCCTTTGTGTTTCAGATTTTTCAAGTTTCCTGCTTTTTTTGCTAATCCAGTCGTGTAGGTGCAACCATGGCACATGCTAATCATGTTCTAGATTTAAAAAAAAAAAAATTTAAACTGCTATAGGCCACATTTGAAAATTTAAAATGGAATATCGTTGCATTTAAAGCAGTGCAAGTACTAGGGCTTGGAGTCTTTTTGTGGTACTGTAAGATGATTTTGAGACAACAAAACTTCAGTTTCAAAGAATTTCACAAATGTGACATCTATTTGTTTTTTATACCATCACATTATGCATCAAGCCGCCTTTAGCTTCTCTGTCTTTTCTGTAAGTGTGACCAAATTCCATTCAAATTTTAGTTATGTTTTAGCTCAGGGATCCAGTGGCTCCAACACCAAACTAACTCCTGGCGTTTAAAGATCCAAAATGGAGCCGTTCCATTTTGGATACCGCAGGCTATTTGAATTAACTGACAAGCCAGAAGGCACACAATGCTCTGTGGCTAACCAGGAATATCATCACAGCTCTTGTCATGTAGCCTTGGTTCCTGTTCAAATATGACGGTACAGGGAAAGTGTTTAAAAGGATGTTGGCTTCATTTTGCAGGAGGCATATCGCACTGTAAAAACCTCCATGTAACTCGGTAATAATTTAGGTAATAATTTAACCAACTCGGTAATAATTTAGGTAATAATTTAACCACCAACTGTTTACTTACATAAATTGTCCTGAATATTCCTCCTCTCTCTCTATAATACAGATGCAAAATCCATTTGCACACACTGCTATCACCAACCAGTCGTGACTCAAGAATGTATAATCTGTGACAATGAGTACCTCAGTGTTACATTTACCCTCTATGTGAGGGCATAGTAACTGTAGCTACTAGTTGAATTAACAGGGCTATAATCTGCAGATGCAACACTGGCGGGTTAATGGGGTGTGATTGTGATATCCTCCAGAGGGGAAATCACCATAATTAAACAATTATCTGTGCCTCATTTAATTGCAATATAAGTGCAAAAAGCGTATTGTGTGTATCTTAAAATAGAAACATTTTTAGAAGCAACTTTAATCTATTGACTTACAGTTATGGTTTCCATAAACAGGCAGTCTGATTTAGGTTTGGGCAAAATTTCAGGTCATGGTGTGTGTGAAGTGGCAAATCCATTGCATTCCTCCTGATATCACTTTTGCGTAACTTTTCTGTCGTAGTTCATTAAGCCACAGCTCACGAGCTCTGCCTCTCTCTGGTTAAGATCCAGGCGCACGGGGGGGTTATCAATCACATGTGCTCATCTGGTCCGACCTGCAGCTCATACGTCAACGCCAGTGTGAGGGAGGAGTTCCCATCTGTGCCCTACTCTGCCCGCCATCTCAACGATGACAAATGTGCCACCCGCAGTGGAAATATTGAGAGTTACCAGGACATTTATCAGGTAACATTTGAGAAATATGAAAGATAACCTTTTGTAAGTGGACGCAGATAAAGATGTATGTTGTGCCTTTCCTCTGCTCAGGCTCCGTCTCTGTTTAATACTGCAGCTACCCAGAAGTAATATGATAATATGTTTCTTATTTCGGGTTCAACCAGGTGTGTGCAGTCTGTTTGCTGGAAGGAGCCCATGGATTGCTGGCTACATGTACACAGTGTTGGACATTAAGTGTTGTAGGCTGAAGGTTGGATGCCTGTAAGCAAGACTGTTCTCCCCAAAAATACGTCTGTATAGGTCTTCTGTGCAGCAGCTTATTACGACTCATATTTATGTTTGTATGTACGGCGACCTCTAGTGGCCTTAGTAATTATGACAGGAGCAAAGGCGGACGTCCGGTGAGGTACAACACAGGACTTTAACCCAGGAGGCCCGTTCATTTCCCGTGTGAAACCAAAAGTCAACCTTGACTTATTTTAACATGACATACGTCACGTCATGTATCTTAACTTACTTACCTACTTATTTTAACCCAAACCATGATCTTTTCCTAAACCTAACCAAACTGCGACCGCTTCACGAAGGTCCGGTACGCCTATATATGTTGTTTTGGGAGTCCTTGGCTACGGGAGCCGAGAATGGCCGTGCTTGCAATTATTTGTTTTAATGGTGTTATCTTGAGATCACAAGTTAAGTCTTTTATTATCTCGAGAAAACGAGCTTTGTTAAGTCGAGATAATGAGATAATCAACCTGTTATCACGAGAAGACAAAAGGTTGTTTCCTCTTATTAGCTTACATATAATGTTTATCAGAGATCAGGAGTACCATGCCAGCATGCATAGATGGCGTCTTGACAAATGTAGCAACTGATTTAAGCTGAAAATGTCAAGGAGTACCCATTATTGATCATGGCATCAGACTCTACTTCAATCAAGGTCTAACACAGGCAGAAATTGCATTATGTCTTTCTGTTAGAGATAACATTCAGATCAGTCCTTCTCCATTTACGGAGAAGACTACGAGATAAATTAACCCATTATCATGAGAAAACGAGCTTTGTTATCTCGAGATAATGAAATAATAAGATAATGGCATCAAAAAAATAATTGCAAGCACGGCCGTTCTCGGCTTCCGTAATTGGCAAATGACCTATTCTGTGATTTTTGGAGTCATATCTCCTGCCACCAGTAGGGGCGCTAGTTTAGGAAACACTCCTGTGGGTCGTATTAGAGGTTAGGAACAAACGACATATGTGGTCATATGGGTTGGAGGACTTTTTGCCGTAAGCACATGTAGCCTATTTTTCTGGTCACTCTGTATACTGCATATTACTACAATATGAGTGTTTACTCATAATCTTTTTTTAAGCTGTTAAAGAAAATACCAGGAGCACTCAAGGCAACATCAACATGCCCCAGGCCATAAGGTGTCTCCAGACACCTCCAATGACGACATTGATGATGTCTGAATTTACCTGTGGGCCTCTGTGCGGTATTGTCAAGGTTTTGTTGGGCCTGGTGCAATGTGAGCTTCTGTTTTACTGAATTTCAATGCACCCACAAGCTAGTATACATCACTGTGTCAGTCAGTCAGTCAGTCCAGTCCCCATGCCACTGCAGAGACAGTTACCATGAGCCTGTTTGCTGTGTTGCTTTGGGTTTAGCTGTATTGGCAGACCATTGGTTTGTCACATCAGGAAATTGACCATTTATAGCAATTGGCCATACAGTTAGATTTGGTGGAAAAGGTTCTGCTCTTGGAGGGAGCTCTCGAAGAATCTGAGCAGCAACGAGGACTCTACTGGGAAAATTAATTCCCCCTTAACAGACACATACATGAAACTCTCTGGGTTTAACCATCAGTACAAAAGATTAACAACTGCAATAGAAAATATCTAGATCTTTTATAAATAGTCAAAGGTACAAGCCTGTGTACATAAAAATGTTGGGGTAGGAGTTAACTATGACTCCCAAGGTGCATTTTGCAAGTAATGTCTAATCACCAAGCTTAAAATTCTCTTATGTGTCCTGCTAACTGCGGGCGGAAGCTAAAGATGTTGAGAAAACTGACAATACAATCTGCAGCTTAAATCAATTCACTTTTGGATTCTGGGTCCCATTTGGATTCATTCAGCAAACATTGCGGCGTGTTTTGTTCTCAGCTGCAACAACCAAGCGTTTTGAATTTGTTAGGGCTTGGATTTGCACCTCTTGACTGGATTCTTCTTCATAGCAATGGCGGCCAATGCTCATGGGTATTGTAGTAATATTAAAGAAGTAAATTAATTAAAAATGTTCAGCATTATCCTATGTTAAGTAAAACTGAGGATATAAGGGATTTTTAAAATGGGAATGCAGAACCAGCGGCTCCTCCCACTGCGCAATTCAATAGTCAGAAGTGTCAGGTTTTAATGGCTGAGCTACACCTGTATGATATGACTGGAGGTTACCAGGAACAAACGACCTATGTGGTCACATGGATTGGAGGACTTTTTGCCGTAAGCACATGTAGCCTATTTTTCTGGTCACTCTGTATACTGCATATTACTACAAATTGAGTGTTTACTCATAATCTTTTTACTACAATTGGGCTCATAAAATTTGAAAAAGAGCCAGTGATTGTGAGACATGAATGAAACAGCTAGTGGCGATCAGCTAATACAAACACGTTCATTTTAATGCCCCGAGAGTCTCAGTATAGTGTCAAGTGGGTTGCAGTTTATCTAAATGAAGTGCCTTTCTCAGTATGGTGGGGAAACAGCAGCCAGAACTTTATGAATGGTCAGCCACCAAAATGGCCTGCTCATAATCAGCATTTTGTTTGTAAAGGAACACAAGAAAAAAAGTATTTGAATCAGTCATGCTGTTGCGCAAGAGCATTTATTAAATGTAGTATTAGTAATACTGTGTCCTACAAAGCTTTTAAATTAATCTGTTGCTTGCCATGATGTTAGAATTCTGTTAGCTGAAATGAAATTAGTGTGAAATTGGTTTTACTACTTCATTTATGAAGATTTATGAAGATGATAACAATGGTCAATTTCATCAACATATCTGCTTGTGTTTCTGTGTAATAGATGACATGTGAAGCCAGTGGTTTTAAAGACTCAATGAGATGTAATTTACCTCAGCAATATTCACATTGTTTATGAAACACGCTTACTGTACACATTTGTAATTGGGCTCATAAAATTTGGCACAGCCAGAGGATTTTAAGCAAAGGAGTGATGTTTGTGCCAGCAACGCATACAAGCAACTAATGGATGTGATTTTTTTTAAATCCCTGTTTTAACATGCAGCCTAATGGGCCTCATTTGTCAGATATAAATCAATTTTAATTTTAAAAAGGCCATTAAAACAGGCATCACAGGTTTATTAATGTACAAAGCTTGAATATTCTCATCCTTGATCATTTTTTCACCGCTGAAACATCAAGCACTAACACTAACCTATTACATAGCAGATGAAGGTTATTTGTCAGTGAGGTATATACTGCACTATAGTATATTTTGCCACAGAGTTCAACCCCAAAATATTATAAGTTATGAGCAAACCAGTAAGGTGAAGCCACCAGTGGGATTGAAACTTTATGAATGAAAAAGTTCTCTTTTCCCACCCAGCACACTGTGTACAGTCGATATTTAAAGGAGGCATACCCCTAAAATAACAAACCAAAACAAACATTCAGTCAGTCTTGGTAATAATAAGCCAAAAAAAAAAAAAAAAGGAAAACCAAAGGCTCCTTACTTTTGACCCTGAATTAAAAATGGAAAACTAACACACATGGGTTGCATAATCTGTGCTGACACTTTAATGGAAACCTCTTTGAAAGCATTCAGTACAAAAATAATACACATATTCTTTCTGAATGTCAGAAAACCGTTGCTGGAAACCTAGATGTTGGATGACATTAAAACTGACACTGAACCTACGTTACCAAGGGGTTGCCTGCCCCGAGTGAATTAATGTTAGTGATTAATGCAGTGAGTAGAGTTCACTTGCAGCCACGGCTTGATTTGCATACGTATCTAAGCGAAAAGGGGAAAGAGGAGGCTTTGCTCGGTTTTGTTTTAAAGCAAACAATTTGCTTTTACCAATCAATTTGGTTTTACTTTGCTTCAGTCAAGTGAGAATTACATCTCCATGCTACCTTGTTTTAAAATCTGCAACAATAAAAGAAGACATAAGGTAAAAGAACAGCAGGGATGCACATGATGAGCAGTTGTTGAAGGCCGTTCTTGGAGCTGATGGCAAGGCACAGACGAATTTAACACCTACAGCGTGAAGTTGCAAATTCAAGATTTCAAGTTTCCTATAGCTTTACGCTTTCCATCTTGTCTCCTTGTTTGATGGTGCATATGTCGTCTTTTCTTTGCGTCTTTCTTTTTTTAAGCACAGGATTAATAACCCTCACTTTGCCATCTGCCTCTTCCCCCTCAGCCATTACTGCTCTCTTCATGTACCCCCACTGGTGTGTACAGTAAATAAATGAACACAGCCAACCTGCAGTGAGTATTTACAGTTTGGAAACAGTTTTAAGTATTCCAGGCAATTGATGCAGATGTTTGCTGCTTCTTATCTTCCCCTTCTGATGTTGCCCATTCGGACAGTGACACTGAACAAGTGACCCTCTAAAACACAGTTTGGCATTTTTACCTAATTTTAAAATGTAACAGTGTGACTGAAACCTGAATTTTATAATGTACATTCATAACATCCAGTAAAATTTGCATGGCATGCAGCATAATATGCAGACATCATTGTTAATGTATAGCCTACTGCATGGGAAAATCTGTAGTTAAAGTGCTTATTAGATCCCATACACCAGAATGTTAAAGGAACAGTTCAACATATTGGTAAAAATGCTTATTTGCTTTCTTGCCAAGAGTTAGATGAGACACTTGATACCACTCTCATGTATGCTAAATATGAAGCTACACTTCCTGGTTTTGTATTTGTAAATGCATTCATGACTTGAATTCAGATTGTTACTTAGAATCTGACTTGATCACCAAGGTCTCAACTTTTAATGACTGGACTACAGTCAGCACAGTCAGATGGTGTGTAAATAAAAGTACCAGTCTACCAGGTAGATATATTATGTCACATTCTGTACACTGCAGGCTGAGAAGTAATCAAAGTGCATTTTCTCGACATGCTTTAAATCCCCTTGACCCTGCGGGCCTTCCAGCCACACACAGACATCAATAAAAAGAAAACCATTGTGAATGCTGACCTTTAAATGATGACTAGTTATCCTGAAACAGATTGATAATGACCACTGATGTCACTGTGAGGTATGATTGTATTCACAGCGTGAATCAGTGTGTCAGTCACCCTGTCACCAGAATTTGATCAAAATGCACATTCAAGACTGATCAGAGACTCCCTAATACAGTTCATCTGAGGTGACCGACACAGAATCAATAATGGACCTAAACATTTCCAAAGAAATGCTTTTGTATTCCTCACTTGTAATATTAAAGCATAAATGTACCATGGTGCTTTGCAGCTGCTTCGGTGGCCCGCTGAGACATTTATTGGTGTTTTCTTTACGTAGTTATGTTTGCAATTCATCAAGGTTTTGTCTCAAAGAGACTAAATTAAATCTGGGCAGACAGAACAAGCTGTCTGTCAAAACAAATGAGATCATGGCATATACATTAGCTCTTTCTGAAACAATCACTTTGTCCCTGTAGTTGACCTCTGCTTGAACCCAAAACAGCATAAACAATTGATGTCCCTCATTGAATTTTCTTCCTGCCTGGACCAACTTAACTGTGAGCTTTTGCTGACTTTGAAGGAGCAAATAGTGGGAAGACACACAGTGCTTAGTCAACTCCAGAGTGTATGTATGGTCATCAGTCTTACAAGTCTCTCCGAGAGCAAATGTGTCAATTCTAAGGTATGCTTATTCATTATGAAGAGAGTGATGGCTTGGCCATGCATATTTTATGCTTTTAAACCTTGCAAGTTTCATGAAGTTGTCTGAATGAGTAGCATTTAAAACTGAAGTGAAGTAATGTGCTTGAATAATTAATCTATAATGTCTTTGATAAGAATTACGACCAAGGTCATCAGTTTTATTTAAGCCAGGAGGTTTATTTATTCATCTTAATTGCATATTTAGCTTGTTTATGTTAGGGGCCTTTTGCATAGAATTTATTTGGTACATACAGAAACATGACTAGTGTTCCACTTGAGCTCTTAATGGTTCAGCCTTTTCAGAGGAGGAGACAACTCTCTTCACAAGTTATGCAGTGGAAATGGTGAGAGCACAAGATCTCAGTCACTTATTGCACAGGCTTGTAAAACCTGTATCGGTATGTAAAAGTACACCCTGCTTCGCTATAAAGTGCTCATCCCCAATGCGAGTCGCTTCCTCCCTTTTCTGACATTACACCTCCTTTCTCATTGCTCCTCCCTGTGCTGTCCGAGTTGCCAACTAAATCTCAGCCTCATCTTGTCCGCCGTAACCTTGTTTATTCCCACCAGTGGCATTAGCAAAGCTGTAAAAGTATTTATGGGGGTACAAATGCGGGACAGCCAATCTAAGGTAAATCTATAAATCCTGGCTGTTGATTTCTCAGGGCCGGGAGGTGCAGGCCGGTGATCAGTAGAGGTAGAAAGTATTCCCCGGGTGACTCTATGTGACTAACGCGCAGAGGCCGAGCAGCATGCCAAACAGTGCTATGGCGACACTATTGTGCTTGTAATATGGCCAAGCTGGCCTTCGCCTCTGAAGTGAGACACCGCCTGGCTATCCATCTACCATGAGCTGGTATCATTAGCTAACACCCAACAGGGACCTGACTCAGCATTTGGTGTGTGTGTGTGTGTGTATCACATTTTGCATCCTGTCCTTGGCTTGTTTTGGGAATTTTACAGTACAAGCTAGGGCATACATTTATGATTAAAGTGTAAAGAGCACAAAGATGTTCCATATGTAGAAGTGCTGTTACTTACGCTACAGTAAGTGGGACTTAGTATTACGGCTGCATTAACCAATTATTGGCCACTAGGGGGAAAAAACATCAAAACAAGCTGATATACACAGCCACCACATACCAGCAGCTTGTATATTTTTTATGGCTGATGTGATAGCAAACAGTTCCCTACTTACACATCGAGCTGACACGCCAACATTAGCATTCATTTGGAGGCGTTTCTGGCCACAGTGCCCTGTCTGAGGAATACAAACCACTTAAATCAATACAATATGTAACCAGTGTTGTCTGTCTTTTGGCTTCTTTAGGCAATTAACGTAGTAATTAAAAACAATTATAGGTGTTAATACTTTCTGATGATTGAATTATAGTAGACCAAATGCCAATTAACAATTTACAGTTTAAGTAATATTGTCAATGATCTCAGACAGTTGAAATTCTCTGTTTAATCACCTGAAAAAGATAGTCATACTTTTTTTTTTACCCTCAGTGTGTACAGGCATTACTCCTTCTTATGGCAGAAGTAAGTTGAAGACCACATCTTTTCAACCTCGGTCGAACTTGTCTCTTCTTTTAACCTTGTGCTCTTCTCAGTATCGTGCAGGGAAGGCGCTTCCATCAGCTCCCATCTCTAATAAGATTTATAGAGAGCATAGCAGAGAGAGCAGGGTCATATGTCTTGGGAGCTCTACCCTCAATATTGGCAAGGAAATCAATGTGGTGAGTAAACCTACCAGCACAGTTTGCAATCAGCTGCTAGGCCAAAAGTAATCACTGAATTGAAATAATCCTGAAAGGTTTCCCCGCTGTAGCAAAGTTAATTACAAAGGAGTCGTCCAGGCCTACGCCTTGAATTAGATATTAATCCTTGTATCAAGAATAATTACCAGGAAGTTCAGAAACAGCGACCTTGCAGAGTGAGCCTCTCTGGTTGTCCGTCTGGACTCAATTCAACATTCAACAGGCGCCTCGGTTCCTGGATGTGTACTCAGTGACACAATTTGCAATGGGACAATGTAGTTTCTCACTGCTTAATTCTTTGCACTACACTGCCAGGGAATGGTCCCTCGGCAGCCAGGAACCTCATCATCAACAATTTCTCACTTGTTTACATTAATCCCATCTAGATATCCACTCATTCCCATGGCAGCTCTTTGTAATTCTGCTCTATTGTCACGGTTTTGTTAGACAGTCAGCAAACACTCACTAATTAGCTGTGAATATTAGCTGTGTGCAGCTCTGGAAATTCTCTTCTAATGCCCCTTAATGGGAGTCAGGTCATTTGTTAATACTACTAGGGCAGATTGAAAGGCTTTACGTATACACACTCCCATTGAGCTTTCACATAAATCCAGGTTCGTTGCTGTTTTATTAATTAGGAGCTATAGCCAGCAAAGCAAGACACTCTGTGGGGAGGACCAGTTGCACAGTACTTCAGGGATGCGATGTGCCGTCTGCTGTTGTTCTTGAGCCCACCTCGGTTTGGGGAGATAAAGCATACTCTCCAGCTAAGTCTGTCTGCCAGTTAACTGTCAGACAGCTAGGTCAGGTCTTTGTCAATGCCCCATAGTTTATGAGAGGTCAAGCGGAGCCGCTTCTTTAAGTGGAATTGCGATTTATTTTGCAATGCTGAAAAGTAAACACGGCCATTTCTCAGAGGCACCGTTTCATGAAAACCTTAAGCTCCTGTGTGTTTAAGCTTCTGTGTCTGATATCATTTACCACCGAAAATGCTCATGTTTCTAGACACTAAATGGATCACCGACTAACAACTGATCAGACATTATCAGACATTACTTTGACGAGATATTATCTCAGAATTAACTTCAAATCTGGATGCTTTTCTAATGTGTTTTTTTTTTCTCTGATGATTAATGTATTTTAGATAAGACTTCTCAATACATTTGTGGAGATTTCTGCTTGACCTTTGATCTCTGTTATAATGATTAATTAAGGGATAATCCACTTGTGAAGAACTGACCACAACGTATATCGGAGGTTGCTCCTGTTCATAAGTGGCTACTTGGTACGTGGTCATAAACGTAACGCACCCACAGTACATCAAATTTTCACCTTTTCTTCCCCATTGTCCAGTTTTTCATCACCATTGCAGAAAGGAAATGGTCTGATTATGTCAGTTTGTTAGTCAGTTGTTAATGTTAAAATGAATGACATGAACTGTCACTTGCCTTGATCCCGGTCATATTGTGCTTCCTCACCACTGTATTAAGGCCTGCCATTTTCAGCTGCTTAGCGTCTTTAAAGTCGAACTGAAATTAAAATGATATTAAATACATTTTTGCTAAAAAGTCAGTATCTATGTCTTTGGTATTTTTGCCTTTGTTTTTAACAGTAGAATTGACCTTCATGTTGAATGTTGTAAAGGGACAATGGCTTAAATCGCTAATGCTGTGTCTCAATTTGGATACTTCTGTTAGTACACTTCCATGTAGTACACTGTGTACTATGTACTGACTTGCATAGTGCGTGAATTTTGGTGTTGTCTCAAATTGAACATGGCCGTCGTGCACTTACCGGAAATGACAATTGCAACATTTGATCGCTTCTTCTTCTTCTTGTTCTTTTTAATGGTGGATTGAAACCAGGTTGAGCATTATCGCCAACATTTGACCGCAATTGTCGCCCGCCAAAATATCTGCCAGCTTGTTTGCTCACTTGACTTCAGTTCAGTTTTAATAAAAACGAACATGCTTTTACTTTTAGTGCGGTGTTCACTGTAACAATCGTAACTGCGGCCACCACTTTCATAGGTTCTCCCCTTCCGCTACGTAGCCAAGATGGCGACCATTGAGGGTGAGAAGTGTCCAGCGTTCCACACTCAACTTTTTGACTGTCATGAGTGCACCACCCAGGTGCTCATAGTGCACTGCATTTTGCCATAATTGTCAGTGTGAATGCACTTATGCACTTACATACGTAACTGTTGGTACCTTTCACTGACTCTTGGTACTGACCGTGTGTGTGTGTGTGTGTGTGTGTGTGTGTGTGTGTGTGTGTATGTGTGTGAGTATATGTGTGAAAGACAGAGATGTTAACCTCAGCCCTCACCTCCTTCCTCCTTTGATACTGACACAGGGTTCCTATTAGTTAAATACAGGCTTCGGGTCTACCCATCAAGCATCCTGCTCATTGCTCGCAGCTTGTACATGTGAGTGTGAGTCCTCTCCTTGGCCTTGGGTCTGTAAAGCAGCAGTAGTGATCATGGAGAGCAGGGTGGGAGATCTATCAGGTCCACCACTGAACTACCGGCACATCAGACAAGCGGGCATTTCTTACCCCCTGTTTGGCATGTTCGATAGTGTGTCTGTACGTAGACGCTGCTGTGCGGAGCTGTGGATTCATGGTGGGGCTCGCTACGTAGTGCTCTCTGCAGTAGGTCCCAGTGTGGTGTACAATAATGACCTGTCAGAAATGCAGGCCTCTGAAAACAGGGATAATCCACAGAGGCTATCTGACTAAATGAATTCTAACGGAGCCAAGCCAACCCCCTGAGACCCCTGAACAGCATAATGTATTCCTCTGGTCTCTTATCAAAACTGACAAGAAAAAAAAGCACACCAAAATAGCACATGCTTGGCTCGAGGAGAAGGAGTTCTGTTGTGGATGGTGCTGTCGTTTGGAAGATAATTATTCTTTTATATTTATAATGATGCCTTGTTTATTTGTTGGGTTTGGATAATTCTATAATCTGTTCACGGGATTTTGAAAGAATATTCTTTTCTGTTGGAATTTACCTTTTAACAGAATTTACATATGCATTGTTAAGTCGGGCAGCACTCGTATAGCTCAGTCTGGGTTTATAAAAATGAGCAAGCCTCACTAGCCAGATGAAATTGTGTGTATGTACATGGTATCATCTCGCTCGCATTGCATGAATATGACATAGAAGGATTTACAATGTCACTGTGCTGTTGGAAATTGTTACACACCAATTTCATGGTTCAGAAGAGTTAGTGTACCTGTGGCATGAGGCTTGTTTGAGAGTGGATTTAAACATTTTAAATGGACCCAAAAAAGCCAGCGCTGTAGCTCAGCTCTGCTGTTAGGGGAGCTGCATTAAAGAGGCTGTTCGTGATTACAAATAATTGATTGAAATTAAAGCTGCAAAAGGCAAAAAATTTGAAGTCAAAGCACAACATCATAAATCACAAAATCAAGTGGGATGGCAAAAAGGAAGAGCATCACACCCTGACGAAGTGAGACACAGATGCCTCTTACTTAACCTAAATTCATTTCAGGTGTCGGTATGGCCAAGGTGGTAAATAGTGTAGCTTGTGTCAAACGGACAAATCTGAATAATTCAGGTTGTTTTCAACCTGGGTCTTAATTTACTCACTTGCTGTTGTGATGGTAAATTGTTTTCTAAATTGAATCACTTGCTTCACTGTGGGGCTTCTCTTACCCTTACTTAGTTAATACACACAGCTGAACCCAAAAATGATTAAAACTCGCTTTTTCATCACAATAACGTCAAACTGTAACAGAACCTGCATCCAAATTCGGACTATACACTACCTAAATTTGCTGTATTAGCTGCCTGGTACTATGATGCTGGATTAGGTCATATTGTTATATTGTTCTGTAAACATAAAACTGCCAAACGGGAAGACCTGTTGACATCAGCCTTCTAGTAGTAATAACAAGTTGGATATATGGGATTTTTGCTGGTGGGAGAGCAGTAAACATTGCGGCACCTCCAACGTTATTGGCAAACAAAGTCAGCTCTGAAGTCTTATCTGAAGAATTATCAGTTATATCTACACAAACAAATATCTGCTTTAGATTGCTTGTCATTTTAAAATGCATATATATAAAGAGATTTTGGTTGTGGGTGTTCTAATAAAAAGAAAACTGTGCTTTAAATTCAACTTGTGTTTGCTTTTGCCCTTGAGTGTGTGTTAGACAGCAGCAATACTGACAAACAGTAGGTAATAGTAACATTGGTAAGAATTGGAAAAATAAGCTGAAAATATCCAGAATTATGTTTTAAGATTAATATCCAAAGTTGTCGTCAAGCTGGACTCAACAACCCTTGCTGAAAACATATGTCAAATCCATCCCAAAAGATGTTTAGGTCCATGAAGCAGGAGGAATAGATGGTGTACTATAATGTTGCATGATTCCTGGGTGATTAAGTCTTTTAAATGTTCAAACAAAAAAGAAATATTCATCAGTCACTGGCACTTTGGACTGCCAAAAATGTGAAGCTTTCTAATGCAGCTTTAAAAAGTCCAAGAAAAATGGAGAGAGAGCCCATTGTAAATCTCCTGCGAGGTGGATATTGCCTTTAAGACATAGCTGTCAGCCATGTCAAAGGTGCCTTCCTGTCAGCTATAAGTGACGTTGAATCTGAACCCTCAGTCTGCCAAAATTACTTTTTGATGGAATCTTCACCCCATAATAATCCTATTCAGTCAAATAATCAGTCTCCATATAGCTTAGAGTGTGAGTGAACCTAAACTGTCAGCATTCAATTAGGCAAAGATTTTGATCTCCTCCTGGCACAGCTTGTCAGGCTGAATAATATAGCCGTCACCCCTGAAGGTGAAAACCTTCCGCTGCGTGGATGGAGGCCTATTGTCTGGAGGATTGACAAGGGTTGATGCAACAGGCTGAAGTGAGTTAAGGCCTTCACACACACACACACACACACACCAAATCGACACACCCCCTCTCTCCTCACCACTCGTCCTCCTCCCGTCCCCAGAGAGGGTATTTTTCATGCTTTCAAACCACCCAGCAGTGACAAGCCTCTGACAACTCCTGCTTACTGTGACACCTTTGTGGGTCCGGAGGAGGTTTCCACCACAATACCTCCTTTGACGGGCATTCTTGAGAGAAAACACACATTATTCTGCCATAACGCCCTATTTGATTGATTGGCACAGTCAAACTTTTTGGAGATGGCACAGAACACTTTGACTCAGATTTATTTATTTTTTAAGGAGTCCCATTGAAGATTTATGGATGCTGGATGATTCTTGATGTTAACCCCAAATAGTAGAACTACTCCCTGCAAAACTTTTATTTGCCATTACCAAGTCATACAGACTCGTCTCGAAGTCAGTGGGTTTCTTGACTGGGTTTTTGATTAGATGCCTGAAATAAGGTCTGTGGTTAACACAAGCTTAAAGAGATACATCTTTACTTACTACATAAAATACATCAGTAAATACCCCACACATGAATTTTAGAGCTTTTAAAGGATTGGTAGGCAGTTTTGTTTTGGGCAAAAATGCCATATTAACCGTGCAGCATACTGTACTTCAGCCCCCCCCCCCCATTTTCAGGCTTCAGAAAATCTATCCCGTGACGGTAGACTTTCACCAATCACAGGTTATTTCAGAGAGACGGTGCGTTCGTATAGGCTAAGCTACAAGAGCAGATGTGCGTGCATGTGGTGAAAGCCTGATTGAATGGTGGAAAATCCTGAAACTTGTGATAAATGTCCAACACCTCCTTTGCCTACAGCGGTGTATAGTACAAAACACGTCCCGGCTCCACACAGAACTTCAGGCTCATTATGTTTGATGCCATGGCGCTCGTAACGAGTGGCAAAGAGGCATGATGACAAACAGTGGAGAATAACTTCTGACGGGGGACAGTGGTGTGTGTGTGTGTGTGTGTGGTGTACTAGCCTCTCATCCCGCTGCTGGACGGCGTTGCAGCTGCCTCTGAAGCCTGGGGCGTTCTGCTCTGCTGCCACGAAGCGCTGGAGGGCCGTCTTTGAGAAGACAAGTCGCGGCGGGAGGGACCGCGGTCTCGGTGAGGCTCACGCCGTGGAGAGCGAGCCCTACAAGGGATACAGTTTCACTGGGGAACCGACTCCTTCTGCTGTCATTCGAAGTTTTGGGTTTGGTGGGAGGGGCTTAGCGGAGTGATACGAGGCAGCAGAGAGAGGCGGAAGGTTTTGCCTTGGTTGCACAGATTTTGCCTACCCCAGCTTTAAGTGTCTTAAAAAAGGCGGTTGCTAACAAGTGGCTAAATGAGATTACAGAGGTTGTCGGGGACATTAAACGTCATCACACCAAACACTAAATCTCATCTACTCCCTCGTCCACCTTTACAGCCTTGTTATGTTTATACTTATGCTTCTGCAAACTATTCTAATGCAAGAATAGTCTTTTGTAGAAGAGGTAAACGCGCAAAATCAAATTACAAGTTGGAAGCTTAGTAGTGGTTTAAGTCATGCAATCATGATGTAGTTCATTTATAGCCTAACGTTAGCTTTTTACTTCTGGGGATTGCATTTATCCTTCAAAAATAAAAAAAGTGGTGTTCATTTGTGAAGATTATCTTGCTGAACAAAATGTGTAAGTATCATAAACTTTTGTTTGCCACAGAGCTTTTTTTTCTGCAATAATCCAAAATCCAATGGAAAAATCCCATTGGCTTTTTGTCGAGGGAACCAGGGCGATGCTAACTTTGTAGGGTTGGCCTACAAAAATACGTCATCCCTGCAGCACTCTATTTTGCTGTAACTCTTGGCTGACTGACAGATGATTCTGTCCCCAGTCACTTTCTGCAGTAAAGACATAGGGAGACACATTTGTCTCGTTTGTACTCGTCAGGAATTTATTTCCTTTGTGGAAGCAAAACACATTACACTAGTCGTCGGAAAGACCCGTAGGTTAAACTGGGCTAACTTCAAACTTGTGCCATGGGCTAACTCTAAAAGACACTATAAACGCACTTGAAGAAACTTGCCATCCAAGCAACGTTAAGGCTACAAACAACCCATAATGCAACACTCTGCAGGAGCCAGTATTTTCTCCATTCAAAAAGGATATCTGATGTTGTGAATGCGTAATTGGCTAGTCCTCAAATACAACTCAACTCCCACTTTTTCAAATGAAATTACTATAAAACAATACTATCCTATATTCAGGCCAGTCCAGTAAAATGGCAAAAATCACTTGAAACATGAGAGAGGACGTGTTTATCCAACCACACCTTTCCGTTTTGTGTGCGGTACAATACCATAGCACTTCACTCCCTGGAAAAACGTCAGTGAATTATGTTTCCATCAGAACACATTTGGAAAAACAATGTAGTAGTATACAAGTGTGTGGATGGAGACAGGTATGACAGATAATGGGACAACTTGTCAAAATGCTCCACTAGCTTGAAAATTGAATAGAAAAATGGGATCATGTGCAGAGATCTTCAAACTTACAATAATTTCATAATAAAATTCATGATCTAATTTTGAGCAGCTATGTTTCATTTTGAAATGTTCCAACATTACATTATTATATTCAAAGTTGCAGCTAAAGGAGTGGTTCATGTGGAAACAAATGAGAGATGAAAGGCATCAAGCCACTATTCTTTGGAAACTTTCTCATTATTTTCTTGATCCTGGCTTTTGCTGGTTCTTTTTCAAGTTTCCTGTGCTCTTCATCTTTGAGCCTTTTAACTAATGTCCTGTCCACAGAGATAACCTGTAGCTGTACACTGGAGTGGTGCTGTTTGTGTCAGAGGGCAGCGCCTTGCCTTCACAAAGAGGCCACGTCGGTTTCAGCTGACTGCAGCTGTGGCACTCGCCATGTGTAGCTGGGAGACTGGATACCTGCTACATAGCATCACGCTCACTGAATCCATCCCTCCCTCTCCTTAAACCCTGCACGGGGACAGTCTCCCAAGGTCAACCTGCCACACACACACACACACACACCTATTCTCCCTCACTTCCCACCGCTGACAACCTTTCCCGTGAAATCGGGGATGGGTATGGCCGTGAAGTCGTTGTTCGCATGAGGTAAGACAAGGGTGAAATGCCAGCATGACATCCCAATTTGTTGTCATGGCAACCTGGAGACTTGATGATAAACCTGGAAGCAAAGACACAAACACAAAAGCAGGAAAAACAAAAGCATTATAATAAATCACGTTTTTCCAAAATGTGGCACGAAGGGACCGTGTGGTGGAGAATCTGCGAAATGAAAAAAAAAAAAAAGAGCAGCTGCTGACAGCTGGTGCCTTTGGGGGAATCAAGTGGAAGGGAGCATGTTTCTGGACCGCAAAATGTGAGGCAAGTACTTTGACATTTTCCCCAAACCAACATTTGATGACTTTTACCCCAAGCAGAGGACACTGCAGACATTTTTTGGGGGTGAGTCCTCCTCCTCTTCCTCCTCTTCCACCTCTTCCCCCCCTCACCCACTACCGAACCTCCCCCACCCTGCCTCAACATATTGCACCTGTTCAATTATTTAGCTGCTACTCTGTGGTTCGGTCCTGAGCTGCAGTGAAAGCTGTACCTGCCGATTAGAGCGGGGGCTTGTCACCGGAGCTGGCCAGATATCTCCGTCTTGTCGTTGTCTGAGAGAGAGAGAGGAGATGCCTTTGGCCACATTACGCAGGAGGAAATGTCATTACCTCATTGCAGGCTTGTCATTTCCAGCCTTTGGTCTCCTAGGGGCAGCGAGGATTTGTATGCGTGTGTGAAGGTGTGTGTGCAACTCTGTCACCCAACACAAATGCATAAGGTCTACACAGTGGTGGGGAGAATCACTGTGGGGTTTTTTGATGGTACACTAATATGTTTGAATCTCAAAAGTTGCCTGTTGTTATGACAAATCCCCCAAAACCCAAGTACTGAGTTCTTGTTGAGACGAAGAATCCTCTGAAACATTTAGATTTTGGGAAACTAAAGCTCTCCATTAAAACCATCACTATTATAATAACTGTGATAATTTTACTTGCATGAAATTCAGTGTAATATTTATATTGGTGTAAGTTGGCGCTTTTTTAAGACTTTCAGTTTGCATGTAATATGTAATCAAACTGAATTTTATCGGTCATGTCAGAAGTCTGAAAATCAGAAATAGATCAGACTTTTTTTTAAAAATAGACAGGCTCCATATCATTTGGTATGAGGATACAATTTTACAATATGCCTTGTTAGCCTTTTTTAGTGAGTAAAAATGCTCAGACACAGAAGAATATTAAAACCTTATGTATCTTAGTTTGTGTCTGTAGCAATTGTGACAAGAAAAAGCAATTTCCACAGCTATTTGCATACAGTTGCTGTTGTGATCTTAATGGACATTTAACTTGATGATATTATCTGCAGGGTGCTATGATCTGATGGTAAATCAAGCAGAAATCATAAAGAGCTCATCTTTTCTCCCACTGGGGGGCACTGTTGAAGCAAATACAAGCCTCTAACGCCTAATCTGCCTTCACTGTCCAAGGAACAGTTTAACCAGAACTCTGCCTTGGTCATTTTTTATTTTTTTTTGGGTGGGGGGGTGGGGGGGTTGTATCTTCTTAAACTACTATTTGTACTAGGAACAGCTGGAGTAGTAAGGTCTCCATTTTCCCAGCCCTTCTGTGTTTGGCTGGGGCAAAGGGCTTAAGAAAAGGATTGGAGATGGAGAGTTAGAAAGTACCCTGTAAGCGTCGTCTGTGTGTGTGTGTGTGTGTGGGTGTGTGTGTGTGTGTGCATGGTTGCTTGTGTGTGATTTAACCTAAGAATATTCCACGTTCATCCCTCTCCCTGGAGATCCCTCATCCCACCAATACCGCATTCGACAGTTTGTTTCTTGCTGGACCGTATTTACTGTGTGAATGTCTGTCCTCAATTTCAGGCATAGATATGCAAATCACACTGGAGTTATTAATCGGAGTGTCACAGGGATTATGCAAATGACTAAGAAAGAGCGGCGAGACAGAGAGGAAAGAGAAGAGAGTAGATGTCAGCAAACTTGTGTTGGCATTCACCAGAGGGAGATAGTTTTGTTTGAAAGGGTTGGATCGTGGCTATGATCATCGTCCCCTTGTTCTGACCTGATTCAGACAGTTCTGGTGAAAAGGTTGTCTTCATGTCGGGAGCTGTTCAGCGTGGAAGGAGTCGAGGCCTGTCAGAGTAATGATGAGCCTGTTGTTTCACAGGGGAAAGCCAGACAACACGTTAATATTGATTTCCCTTTTGAATAGCTCAGCCAGCATTTTTGACGTGCAGCAGATGTCGACATGACAGCTCGTGCCAACATTAGAAACCTGTGTGAACATAAATACACAAATAGAAAAACAAATAGAAATAGAAAGTGAAATCTTGATGAAAATAGTTTACATCAAAACACTTTCTTGAGATTTTTACAGTGCCATATCATTTTAGAAAATATTTGCACTTGTCTCAGTTTGATCGCCTCCTGTTGTGTTACCTTGCTGGGAGAAGATTTGTCTTAGGGCCCAACATTTTACAAATTTCATCTTGATCACAGACAACATTTTCATAAAATGTCCCACAGTTTCCCAGCATGAAACAGGATAGATGATGACATGCAAACAAACTTTTCATAGTATGACATAGTGGCATGGTAGAACGCTCTGGAAGCTTGTGAATTAATATCAGTAACATATTACGTCCTATGGTGCTATGCTTTCACAGGTTTTAAACACAGGTGCAGTCAATTAATGGATACCCTGGTACTAATATTATGCTGTAATGTCTTCCCATATTACATTAAAGTGGCTATACTCAATATTTTCTATCTTAATAATGAATCACATGACTACTTGTTTGTAAAAGGGGTTGCTCGTAGTAATGAAACCACAGAGAATTATCACCTGACTGCGGTTTCCCTCAGCTCTACAGAGCATTTAAACGTCTTTCAGCTCATTGTTTTGGTTTTCCGGGTCGCAACTTTACTGTTTTGGTTCACTCTCACCGCTCTCAACGCGCTGTTTCCAGTGAAAAAGCTCTAAAAACCCACTGTATGCTAACTGCCCACCACCAAACAGCAGACAGACAAAGTTAGCGACTAGCTGGTAAACATAGTGGAGCGCTTAGCTGCTATGTTGCTCCCTGCCAGATGTGTACTCTTTAAGGCTGTACTTGCTGCAACAGGGAAGAGTTACTCATTCTCTATATTTTGAAATCTTTCCGTTGAGTAAAAAAGAATATGTTAAAAGTTAAACTAAGATATTAACTATTTATAACTATTTTCCTCAAAAGTTTAAATGTAATTCCCTTGTGATAAATATGGCTCTGAGCTCCTGAATGGTATACTGTATGTCAACACTCCACAAGTGCCACAGGATCCCTGCTGTTGAAGACCACAGCTACTCCTTAAAGCCTGTTTCCACTTGTCCCTAATCTACCTGTGGGACTTTACAGATTGGAAATAGATCACATGAGGAAAGCTCGGTACCTGCCAGTGATTCTTTCCCGCCCTGGTGGACGATTATTGGCAGGTTTTGGGGCCCTGCCGCGAAGGTTGAACGAATGCATTTCTGCAGATGACTGTGAGGCAAGGAAAGATTGAATTCTCACTCCCTTCCGCCTGTGTGTGTGGTGGGAGAAACGGGTGAGTCTCCTCGAAATAGGCAGTGATAGATGAGGTACATGGAAGAAGACAGCTACCCCTGCTCTCCAGCCTGGCTGAATCAGGAAACTGTCTGCCAACTAAATGCCTCTCCCTCTCTCCCTCCCTCCCTCTCTCACGCTCTCATTATAATTTTCTCCCTTTCCTCTTGGCCTCCTCTCTTCCTCTGCTTACGAATCAATCGTTTTGTTAGTGCTTACCAGACAACAGATCTTTAGTCATTATGAGATTGTGCTTTATATCACTGCTTAATGAGCACTACACCCACTGCAAGCATTCCAGGCAGCAGCTAATGGTCAAAAAAGCTACACTTTCTTTCACTTGCTTTTTTTCTGTGTTTGCATGAGTATACATCTGAGTTCATTCAACTGTTTGCATACTGTAAATAATACAAGATGATGTAATTGTTGTCTCTCAAAACAATGCAACCAGGTTCAAATGCTGGTTGAAACAAGCACTCGAATGGCATGTACTCAGAACTGACTGTTTTCAATCTGTCTCTCCGGAGTTTCCCTTACGATTGAATAGGTGTCACGGCACCTAAAAGAATTTAATTAGTGTGAATTTCAGTGGAGCTTTAGTGTGCTGTGCTGGTCTGAATGCTGTTGCAGAGGTTTTTCTTGTGGAAATACTCCTGCTCACACATCAAGAGTGGATTTTATAATATACTTGCTGTTACTGTAAGCATTGCCACAGATTTCCTCTCATAGAAAAATCACTGTAAGTCACCAGTTATGGTCTCTTGGGTGGATGGCCAAGAGCCCAAGGCACATTGAGCCAGGCCAAAAGTCAGCTAATGACAGGTGGCGGCCATCTTTGACCTTTGACCTTTAAAAAGGTTCCTCGTTGCAACCCACAACCCAAAGTAAATGTTGTTTTTCATCCTTTCGGCCGTGGCTCTGCTCAGGCCTCTTATTCCAGCCTTTGGGTGCTTCTTTATTCATTGCTTGGATAAATGTACATGACCCCTTCAAATAACAGGAGCTGCCCCAGAGGGCACACTTGAGCGATATGACATTCTAGCTAACCTGAGATGACTTTTAAAGAATGGATAAGTGAAGGACAGGAGGAGGATGGAAGGAAAAGATAGAGGATAAGGGGGAATGGCCAAAATCAAATCAGTGTAAGCAGATAGGTTAAGCAGAAAAGGTTAGAGATAAAAAAAATTACATGACATAAAAAATCCTTTCGTTTTTGGCACAGTCGCATGGAAGATTTCCGTTTTTGACTTGACAGCCTATTTCTTTGTCCGGAAGAAGCGCTCGCTATTGCCTGTATGCACACACTCATTAGTCCTCCGAAATAGGAAGAGCTTTTCATAGTAATTGAGACATACACACTTGACTGCTCATCATTCTATAAAACACCTAAATGCAGTGTTTGAATTTGCATTCAGCTAAAACAAGGTCTTCTGTCAAACACACAGGCGAGCGCTCATCAAGGATTCCGTATTTAATCAGTGGAAGTTAATGCTTTACAAACAGTCTCCGTAAAATGTTAAGCAGAGTTCCTAATTAGCCTATCATGCAGTCATAATCACTTCAGAAATAAATTAAGCTGAAGGTATTTCAGCGGGCTAATGACCTGCATTGGTCCTCACAGCCACCCTCTTCTACTAGTTGTCATGTTCAAAGAGGAGCAATGAATAGCACTTACTTTGTTCCTAACCTCTTGCTCCGTGGCTCTGTGGGTAAATATAATATACTTTATCTGTGTACGCACCAAAGAACTAAGCTCAACCAGCATGTGTTCATGTGCTGTGTGTTATTTGGATTTCTGATGCTTGCTAGTAATGCTTGATATTTTTCTGCCAAATGAATGTGCTGTAATATTGCTTTTCATTTGAGGTCTTTGGTGGAATGTCTTCAGTTTTACTTGTTTGATTCATTTAGGATTGGCATATTGTTTGGATTTCTGAATTTGGTGTTGATCATTTTAATTTCCATCCCAGTGTTTTGTTTAGCATTTACACTGCCTTAGATAGGGTGAATTCAGCTATATTGGGACAGTTTTTGTAATTCTATCTTGTGATCGCGTTCTTGTCATCAATTAGAAAAAAAACAAAAAACAACATATGATACATATCTGGATTTCTGAAGGTGTCTACGTTCTTTATGTGAAGAAATGAAGTGTGTATGATATTTATTTTTACAAAGCATGGCTCACCATTTTGTTGTGCATGTTGACACAAAACAATTTTTCAGTGACATGTTTGGTAATTTGGGGCACACAGTTTCTTTCAACCCTAATGAGATATTTTAAAGAATATTTTAAACTGATTCCTTTTTTTCGAAACCTTAAATAAAACTTGATGTTATGTATTAGCCTATTATGATGTGTAATTATAGATTAATGGATCATTACATCAGCAGATAGGCTAAGCCAATGGTTCTCAAAGTGGGGGGTGAGCTCCCCTGGGGGGCCTAGAGTCACTGCAGGGGGGGGGGGGGCGTGGATGTTGAGCGGAGCTAAAGTTGCATGAAAATGATTCATGTGGTGACACAAGGCTATCTTGCTAACCTGAATCTTGTGTTTACTTCAATCACCTGAATTGTTAATGATTGATAAAAATGAAATCCACTTTTGCCGTGGTGGGGGTTCATGAACTTGCTTTGGCTTCTGAAGGGGGGTGTGACAGAAAAAGTTTGAGAACCACTGGGCTAGGCTATTGATTAAGATGTAAAAGTGATTAAAGAATCTGACATGTTTTCAAAATATTTATTTAAAATATTGTTTTGTAGAATTAAATCATCTTTTTATCAATTCTTCAGTTCATCAACCAACAGTACATAAATTCATCAACATTTCACTTCACCAACGTCGTCAACCGTTCATTACTATTATTTATTATTAATAATATTACTGATGCATTAACATGTAAGTAGCATTTTAATGCAGCAGCTGGTGCAGGGGAAGTTAAATTCAACTTTATATAGGCCTACTGGTTGATTAATCTACTGCATTATACTGTATTTTATTAACCAATTATATTTTGTTTGTAAAATATGAATCTACAAAGTACTAGCAGGCCTAACTATAGCAGTCAAATAAATGCAGTGGAGTAAAAATACAAAATTTCTCTCTGAAATGTTTTGGAGTATAAGTATAAAGTGGCAGATGGAAACGTATACTCAGGTAAAGTACATGCCTCCAAGCTTAAATACAGTATTTGAGTAAATGTAGTTACTTCCAACCACTGCGGGGCTAATTATAATGGAGACATAATTATTTGTATTACTTCCACCTGTGCTTTTCCCGCTGTGACATGTCATAATTGTCTGCTGGCGCCAAGCCCCCCTTCAACAAGTGATGATGTCATCATAGTGGGATTTGCCTGCGAAGTGACTGAGTTGAAGAGAAACGGTTTTCCATTTGCACTTTCCTGTCTATCTAATCATGAATAAAGTCGATGTTGTTCTCTATAACACGTAAGTAATTAATAAGCGGTTTTAGTTGGGTTGTATTTTTGCCTGAAATAAAAGTATGACCACTCCCTTCTTAATTGGTGCTTATGACTGCTGATTAGTTTGAAGCGCAAACATGGTGTCTTTTATACTGTTTGGTTTGCCCTTCTAAATGAAGCCTCACTTTGGGTGTTTCTCATTGTTTACAGCGGTGGTCTCCTCTGAAGAAAGGTGGTAGAGGGAGAGCAGGAATCAGCTGAGGGAGGAAGGAAGGAAGGAAGGAAGGAAGGAAGGAAGGAAAGAAGGAAGGAAGAACTGTAAAGCTGGTTGCTAAACACCAGGTAAAACTAGCTACCAGTTCTAAGACATTTTATTAAAGTTGGAAGTAAGGATATCTCATGTACTATAAAAGTAATATTTAAATATAGTAATAGTTAAATATAGCATATATGATTTTGTAAATTAGTTTCATTTCTAGCATAACAATGTGACTGTGCTGTCCTAGTTGATACAATAAGAAAATGTTTGGTTTCTGAAACATAGATCTTCAGTTGTTCATCCAGGTACATTAAAGCACAGAGTGAGAATATGTGCTTGCACATGAGTGAGAGAATGAAAGTGTGTTATAACATTTGTCATATTCTATAGTCTGCCAGCATCAGGATGTATCAGGTACAATACAATTTTGGAAGAGTGGAAGAACACAGTATAAAAAAAAACAACAAAAAGGGACAGTTATCAATCAGTCTATCTAGTCTATAAATATATCTTTAAATAGTCTACTATAAATGATAAGATGTCAGAAATTTGAAAAAAAGAAATTAGTGAAAAATGCCCATCACAAGTTTCCCAGAGGCCAAGGTAACAACTTCAGATTGTTTTGTTGGACAAACTTCTCACATTTAGAAGCTGGGACCAGAGAATGATTGGCATTTTGCATGCTGAATGAAATTATTGCCGATTTAATTCTGGCCACTGACTAATTGATTAAACGACTAATTGTTTCAGCACGATTTAATTTGTCAGGAAACAATAAAAAAAAAAATGCACTGAAATGTTTGTCTAATTGTGAGAAAAAGGGTTAACATATTATGGTTTGTTTGTTTGAGTGGTCTGTGTGTTAATTTCACCCCCATACCACAGAAATGACAAACCAAAGGTGTACCTGTAAGAGTTGTCAGTCCACGTGACTTGTGTTTACAGCTCTTGCTTCATTTGTGATAAACCAGTGTGAACTCCAATCTGACTACTAAAAGTGTCACACTATCAGTTGCTTCTGCACCATAATCACTAAGGCTGGGTTGCACCAACAAAGATTAATTTAATCTAAGATTAGTTCTAATCAGAGTTGAGCAAAACTAGGTTTAAAATGAATAAATCCAGATTTAAAATAAAGCAGAGCTCTGTTGTACAATTAAAAACTAATCTCTGTTTAGTAAATCCAAGTTTATTGATGTAAACTGAAATCAAATAGAGTTTAATCAATATGGAGATGCTTTCTTACACCAGTTTAAATAAATAATAAAACATAAATTTGGATTCTGGATGACATTTTAAATTGGAGTTTAAAGTTTTGGTGCAACAGAAATAAATTTTATCTAGGTTTAAAGTAAAGAGTAAGGTTTAAATTTAATCTTTATTCATTTTAAGCTAGTTTTAAAGTTTGGTGCAACATAATTTAAAGTTAAACCATGATTTAATTGGGTTTAAAAATGAATCCTTGTTGGTGCAACCCAGCCTAAGACAAATACATTTATTGCACATCTATTCAATGATTCTATACTTGCGTCCACAGCGTTATACAAAGGACTTGGGAAGTGAATGCTGAAATGACAAACGTCAGCAGTCTTGATGTCCAGAAGGATTTCAGAGGGAACATCAGAGATGCATCTAAAGCTTTGGCCGGAGCTGAATGAATTTGATGGCTTTCCCTCGCTGTTCGATCATACATAATACACACTCACACAAACGCACTAGAGAAAGCTTTCATTAGTCAGAAGTGTTTCTGGCAACAAGTTTAATATTGAGTCTTTTGGCCTAAAAGGAAAGAGCTCTTTCACAGCTCTCACACGTGAACCGATGCAGCTTCGACAGTGCGCTTCTGTAAAAGGATGTGATGTAGCCCAATAATTTGAATTTGGTTGATGGTGGGATCACTCCACACTGTAATGATGTGGGCGGAAAATGCTGATATTCATCGCTCACGTATTTGGGAGCAGACAGTGAGACATCCCAGCCTCAATATCAAGCAAGGAATGAATTGTCCACTTCAGTTATTGATACATCAATACATTTCGCAGCCATGTTTAATTTTCTTTGTGGAATGTCTTACTGGAAAAACATTGCTTCATCATAGTAACAGTCAAAAATAGAGTGACTTTTGAGCTCCTCTGGCTGAGAAATACACATTATTTCCCTTTTCCGTGTCTAGGTTTTCATTCACTGAGCTTGGACGTGCTGACGTGCTCAGGTGAACGTATTGTCTCATTTCCGGTTACCGGGGTTTCTGTGTTACTGATTGCAAAATTCGCTGCTCCCGCTAAACCCAGTTAATTTTGATATTTTCTTTACTATAGCGGTTAATTACCCGCTATACATTTAAGGATACACTAGCTCTGTTTAAGCACTCATATCTGTCTCCTGTTAGCGGCTTTCCGCTAATCCCACAGTTGTTTACACGCTAGTTAGTTGCTACTTTAGCTCAGTTAGCGATGGCGTCTCTCTCTCCTTCTCCCTCTCCTTCTCTCTCCTGCTCGGTGTGTCAGATGTTTAGTTATTCCTCTGCCTCCTTTAGCGATAATGGTTCGTGTAACAAATGTAGTTTATTCACCGCCTTGGAGGCGAGGCTCAGTCAGCCGTAGCTAGCCAGCCCCCAGCCGGTGCGAGCCGACCAGAGGCAGCTTCTGCCAGCCGTCTCCCGGCAACTCCCGAGCAGCCGGGAAGCCCGGGAGGCTGGGTGACTGTCCGAAAGAAGCATAGCCCTAAACCAAAGCCCACGGTTCACCACCGACCCGTTCACATTTCTAACAAGTTCTCTCCACTCAGCGACACACCCGCTGAGAAACCAACTCTGATTATTGGCAGCTCCATTTTGCGAAACGTGAAATTAGCGACACCAGCGACCATAGTCAAATGCATCCCAGGGGCCAGAGCGGGCGACGTTCAATCCTATTTAAAACTGCTGGCTAAGGATAAACGTAAATATGCTAAGATTGTTATTCACGTCGGCGGTAATGACAGCCGATTGCGCCAATCGGAGGTCACGAAAATTAATGTTGAGTCGGTGTGTACATATGCAAAGACAATGTCGGACTCCGTAGTTTTCTCTGGACCCCTACCTAATCTTACTAGCGATGACATGTATAGCCGCATGTCATCATTCAACCGCTGGTTGTCGAGGTGGTGTCCAGGTAATGATGTGGGCTTTGTAGATAATTGGCGGACTTTCTGGAGAAGACCTGGTCTGATTAGGAGAGATGGCATTCATCCCACTTTGGATGGAGCCGCTCTCATATCTAGAAATCTGGCCGAATTTATTAGTGGCCCAAAGCCATGACAGCTCAGAGTTCAGACCATAGACTTAATACAGTCTGTGGTCCAGACCAGGAAGCAGAGTTGCAGTCCTACACGCTTCTCTGCGCTTCCATTAGAGCAGTTACCCACCCTAAACTCCACAGAGAGGTTGTCTGCCCCCCCACCACTTAAATTATTTAAATCCAAAGTAAACAGAAGAAGAGTTACACATAAAAACCTAATAAAAAGTAAAACCACCACTGCAACAGTACAACAAAATAGGAGAATTAAATGTGGACTCTTAAACATCAGATCTCTCTCATCTAAAGCTGTTCTAGTAAACGATCTAATATCAGATCATAATATTGATTTATTTTGTCTCACTGAAACCTGGCTGTGTCAAGGTGAATATGTTAGCCTAAATGAATCCACTCCCCCCAGTCACATTAATACTCACATTCCTCGAGGCACAGGCCGAGGAGGTGGAGTTGCAGCCATCTTCGACTCAAGCCTATTAATCAAACCCAAACCTAAACTAAATTAAATTATACTCGTTCGAAAGCCTTGTTCTTAGCCTTTCACACCCAACCTGGAAAACAGTACAGCCAATTCTATTTGTTATAGTGTACCGAGCTCCTGGACCGTATTCTGAATTTTTATCTGAATTCTCAGAGTTCTTATCAGGTTTAGTCCTTAAAACAGATAAAATAATTATTGTAGGTGATTTTAATATTCATGTGGATGTAGAAAATGATAGCCTTAGTGCTGCGTTTATCTCATTATTAGATTCGATTGGCTTCTGTCAGAGTGTACATAAACCCACTCACTGTTTTAACCACACCCTCGACCTTGTTCTTGTTTATGGGATTGAAATTGAACATCTAATAGTCTTTCCACAGAATTCTTTTTTATCAGACCATTTTTTATTAACTTTTGAATTCCTATTACTGGACTACACGCCATTAGGCAAACATTCCTACACTAGATGTCTATCTGATAGTGCTGTAGCTAAATTTAAGGAAGTGATTCCATCGGCATTAAATTCAGTTCCATGTCTCAATGTAACAGATGACTCCTATGCTAACTTTAGTCCCTCCCAAATTGATCATCTTGTTGATAGTGCTGCAGGCTCACTACGAATAACACTCGACTCTATCGCCCCTCTAAAAAGAAGATAATAAAACAGAGGAGGTTAGCTCCATGGTATAACCCGCAAACCCACAAATTAAAACAAACATCACGAAAACTTGAAAGGAAATGGCGTTCCACCAATCTGGAAGAATCACGTTTAGCCTGGCAAGTTAGTCTTAAAATTTATAGGAAGGCCCTCCGTAATGCCAGAGCAGCTTACTACTCATCATTAATAGAGGAAAATAAGAACAACCCCAGGTTTCTGTTCAGCACTGTAGCCAGGCTGACAGAGAGTCACAGCTCTGTTGAGCCATGTATTCCTATAGACCTCACTAGTAATGACTTTATGAGCTTCTTTAATGATAAAATTCTAACTATTAGAGACAAAATTCAGCACCTCCTGCCCTCAGTTGGTACTGACTTATCTTCAAACACAGGAACCTTAGAAACAACTGTAAAACCTGATGTACATTTAGACTGCTTTTCTCCCATCAACCTTAATCAATTAACTTCCATGATTTCCTCATCTAAGCCATCAACGTGTCTCTTAGACCCCGTCCCAACTAGGCTGCTTAAAGAAATTTTACCCTTAGTTAGCACTTATTTACTAGATATGATCAATCTGTCCTTATTTAAAGGCTATGTGCCACTTTAAAGTAGCTGTAATTAAGTTTCTACTTAAAAAGCCCACTCTTGATCCAGGGATTCTGTCAAATTATAGACCTATATCTAACCCTCCTTTTCTCTCTAAGGTCCTTGAGAAAGCAGTCGCCAATCAGTTGTGTGACTTTCTACACAACAACAAGCTGTTTGAGGATTTTCAGTCAGGATTTAGAGTGCATCATAGCACAGAGACAGCACTGGTGAAAGTTACAAATGACCTTCTAATTGCATCAGACAAAGGACTTGTCTCTGTACTTGTCTTACTAGATCTTAGTGCTGCATTAGATACCATTGACCATCACATTCTATTACAGAGACTAGAACATTTAATTGGCATTAAAGGTACCGCACTAAGCTGGTTTAAATCCTATTTATCAGATCGATATCAGTTTGTACACGTTAATGATGAATCCTCTATGCATGCCAAAGTTAGTCACGGAGTTCCACAAGGTTCTGTGCTTGGACCAATTCTATTCACCTTATATATGCTTCCTTTAGGCAATATTATTAGGAAGCACTCCATACATTTTCATTGTTATGCAGATGATACCCAATTATATTTATCGATCAAGCCAGATGAAACCAATCAATTAGCTAAACTTCAGGCATGCCTTAAGGACATAAAGGCCTGGATGACCTGCAATTTTCTGATGTTAAACTCAGACGAAACCGAAGTTATTGTACTTGGCCCCGAACACCTTCGAAACACATTATCTAAAGATATAGTTTCTCTAGATGGCATTGCCCTGGCCTCCAGCGAAACCGTGAGGAATCTTGGAGTTATCTTTGATCAGGATATGTCCTTTAACTCCCAAATAAAACAAACTTCCAGAACTGCCTTTTTTCATTTACGTAACATTGCAAAAATCAGACACATCCTATCTCAAAAAGATGCAGAAAAACTAGTCCATGCATTTGTTACGTCTAGGCTGGACTATTGCAACTCTCTATTATCAGGCTGCCCCAATAAATCCCTTAAGACTCTCCAGCTGATTCAGAATGCTGCGGCACGTTTACTGACAAGAACCAGAAAAAGAGAACATATTTCTCCAATAGTAGCTTCTCTACACTGGCTCCCTGTAAAATCCAGAATAGAATTTAAAATCCTTCTCCTCACCTTCAAAGCCCTAAATGGTCAGGCACCATCATATCTTAAAGAGCTCATAGTACCCTATTACCCCACTAGAGCACTGCGCTCCCAGAATGCAGGGTTCCTTGTAGTTCCTAGAGTCTCTAAAAGTAGAATGGGAGCCAGAGCCTTCAGCTATCAAGCTCCTCTCCTGTGGAACCAGATCCCAGTTTGTGTACGGGAGGAGGACAACCTCCTCACATTTAAGAGTAGGCTTAAGACTTTCCTCTTTGATAAAGCTTATAGTGGGGCTGACTCAGGTGACCCCTGAGCCCCCCCTTAGTTATGCTGCTATAGGCCTAGACTGCCGGGGGACTTCCTATGATGCACTGAGCTCCTTTCTCCTCCTCTTCCTCTCCATCTGTAAGCCCTCATATCCCATCAATGCTTGTTATTAATTCAACTTCTTCCCGTAGTTGTGTGCTTTCTCTCCTCTCTCTCTCTCTCTCTCTCTCTCTCTCTCTCCCCTTCTGTTGCTTTCTGCAGGTATTTCTGCCTCCGGAGCTGTTGAGTCTGGATCTGTGGTTGCGGCCACCTGCTGCCCCCGTGCTCCTGCTCTGCACCCGCTGCTGCTGTTACTGTTGTTGCTCTTGTTATTAGTATTGCTATTATAATGTTGCTCTTAGTGTTGTTTCTGTTGGTGTTAACATCAATGCCATTACCATATCTATGCTGTATTGAGCTGCTGTATGTTCTCTTTCCTCCTGCTCTCTCTCTCCCGCTCCCCCCCTCCCCCTTCAACCCAACCGGTCGAGGCAGATGACCGCCCACCTTGAGCCTGGTCCTGCTCGAGGTTTCTACCTGTTAAAGGGAGTTTTTCCTTGCCACTGTCGCATAGTGCTGCTCATGGTGGGAACTGTTGGGTCTCTGTAAATATAAAGAGTCGGTCTAGACCTGCTCTATTCGAAAAAGTGCCCTGAGATAACTTTGTTATGATATGGCACTATATAAATAAAACTGAATTGAATTGAATTGAATAATCAATTCATTTTCAGTTTAATTGAATGCAGCTACTGAGCTCTGCTAAGATGCTTAACTAGTTAACTTTTAGTTTTTAGTTATGTGGAGTAACTAACTGAATGATGTCAGCTAGGGAAACATCTAGCTTTAGCTAAGGCTAACTGTGCTATCTAACCAGCTAGCTTCAACTTGATTAGACGTGAGTCCTGTTGCTTCAGCGGTCCAGTTAGCTCCAGTTAGCTCAGTGTAAGAGTCATGAGATAAGTTAATGTTTAAGATAATTCATGGTTAAGATTATTTGCTAAAAATATATTTACAATGTTCACACAGTTAACTATTTACATATTCATATTTACAATTATATTTACATGTTTAAATATTCTCTTCAGCATGTTTTAGACTGCTAAATACTGTGTTGAATCTGCACCTTTAGGTTTCAGTGCATTTACCTAAGTAAGTCTTCTCCTAGCTTCTGATTGGTTACTTTTAGACACATGAGATGCGGAGGGGAAAAAACAGAAAGGGGTTGTTGATGTGCGCTGCTGAAGCTGGAAAAGTAAAGTTGCTGCTAAGAGATACTCCGTCTCCATCCTGCTGTTATTTCTCACTAAGAGTGATACAACTACCACACAACGAACCCACCCGTTACATCAGTTAGCTCCAGTTAGCTGTTAATGATTACAGATTATTACAGTGAGAGTCGGTCCCTGCAGTTTAACTTGTAGCTCCGTTTTGAAGTTGAAAGTTAAAAAAATGACACCGTTCTTGTTGTGATGTTTTAAATAGCAGAACAGGTGTCAGAAAGTCTATAATATATATAATTGCTGCGTTTTGCCTGGAGGTCACCTGGTGGGACAGGTAGGTCTGTCCACATTGTGAGCGACGGTGTCGGCGTGTGATGGCGCCTCAGGTGAGGAGGATGCGCAGCAGTACGCACAGTCGGATGTTTGTGGGCGGCGCGTGGGCGGTTACAGGGACCACGCTGACTGAATGTGGATTTAACGATGACTCGCCAGACAGGTAAGAAAACAAGCTGCATACTTTCTTGATAATTGACTTAAAAAGTGCGGTTCAGCTAAGTTAAACGTTAGCGTGTACTGTAGTGTTTATGTTAGCGTACGTTCAGACAGTGAGCAGAGGGCTGCTGCTCACTGTCATTAGCTAGTTGGATCCTCAGGTCTGGACTAATAAACTGTTTATGATAGTAGTTACACCAACTTGCTGCACTATTCCGGTCCTCTACTTTAAACCTGCACTAACTGATGTCTGTCCTCTTGTTTTCAGCAGAATGAGCTGCGTTGTCATTTATAACGGAAACTCTTTCTCTGGAATTCCAAAAACATCGGCAGCTTCGCTGAGTCACGTATTAATGTTTTTGCCAGTGTGCACATCTTCATTTGTTTTGTCTCAAGACTGTAGTTTCCACTCTTTGTCAGTAAAACAGGCATGTATGACTCCATTCAAAGAGAAGACCACGTAGCTGTGGTAAAGCTAAGTGCCTCGCTGTGTTGTACTCCAGAACCGTCTCTTGTGTGTGCAGGATTGGCTCACGTCCTGGAGCAGTATATCCAGGTTCCAGAATTTTAACAATTTCCTTAAAACCTTCACCCTGCACAATGTTACCAGGCCTCATGTCACGAGCAATCAATTCTACAATCCCATTTGTAATCTAATTTTTCTATTTTGATGAGAGGAGGCCTCACATCCAGCCTGTCTGGGTGTAACTGCTGCTGGAGCCGTGAAGTCTCAAGGGGATGCACCTGCAGTTATCTTTATTAGACCAAACGTATTGAAATATGCCAGTTCTGATATGTTCACACTCAAAGCTCAGGCGTTAAACATGAAAGTTGCTGGAGCATCCTAAAGCAGACCCCCTGAGAATAAATAACTACTGTGTTTAGATGATGTGCCATGTTGCTGTGAGCAAAGTTTAACTTATTTTTTGTCATAATTTTTAACAAAATGCTGCCACACTGACGACTTCGTTGACGTGGTGTCAATTAGTTTGGAGCCGAGTGTTCAGTAAGTCAAGCCTAGCCATCTTATAGTCTATTAAACCATACGATTATTAAAACAGAAACACATTTGTTGAGTAAAATATATTTGAATGTTAATTTTATTCATAATTAATGTTTCTAACACAATATAGCCTATCAAAATTAAATACATCAGGTCTGCATATCCCTCCCGCCCCCGGAAATAATGGATTAAGAAGCGCTTTCCTCCTTGAAAGATGAAAGTAACACCATCGAGCATATCGACCGACCGACCGACCAGAAGGTGTCAGCCCTACAGGTGACAGCAGGTGAATGGCAGCAGTCATGTGGTGCAGGTTGTCAGTAGGATCAATTGTAGGTGGTAAACACAGCGGTCGCCCTGCTGCCGTCCTTTCAAAGTACAAACCATGCAGCAGTAACCGCTCGCCGTCTGATAGAAGCTTTATCTTATCAACTGTGTAGCTGTAGTCAGCTACTAAACGAGCTAGTTAATGCTAGCTGCTGATGTTAACGTGATAATGATGTCATTCCAGTCAGATGTTTTAGTGAACTTTGCTCCTCACATTAATAACAGGTGTTTTTTTCATAGATGTAAGTTAATAACTGATTACAGAGTCACATCAATAAGGTACAACAAGGTAGAATTTATTGTCATCCTTTCGGTATACAATGTGCTGCGCACAATAAGAACAAGTACAGGAAGAAAATATAAGATATAGAAAATGACAACAGGGATATGTTTATATAGACATGTTTTATTTATGAAGAACCTTTTTTCCTTCCAGTTGTCTTTATGTTGTTTCTCAATCTCTGTTCTTGATGTAAACACACGTTTCCTCTGTCTTCAGGAGAAAAGACACCGTTGTGTCTTCTGTGCCTGAAATATCTCAACTTCAGAACTCAAATAGAACCTGTTTACAACCTGGACCAAACTGATGAAAAGGTCAGCGATAACTTTATTTCCTCTGCAGGTCATAGATGTTTTACATTTAAACATGTTAATTGTCTTTGTTTGGGCTACAGTGTGATGTATGGTGGGCAGAGAGTGGGCAGTGGGGACTCTGATGTGTGATTTCGTCATGTTTACTGTATCATTTCACAGTAATGAGCCCCAGCGGAGCTCCTCTCTTCATCAGCTCCATCAACAGCAGCTATTTCCATCTGTAACACAACACAAGGCCAGACCCCAGGGGTGTCTGTTTGGACACTTGGACACTCTGGAGGCTCTAACCAGTTTCTCTAACAGGCCAATTAGCACACTCTGCTGTCGCCATGGTTACTGCTGACAACAGAGCAGCTTCAGGCCTTCGGTGTTTATGCTCCTGTATAGTTCTGTTTTTCATCCTCGAGGGCTTCCTTCTTGCATCCCGTGTCCATTACACGTAAAGTCAGATTTGATTTCGGCCTGCTGACCTCGTTTCACTGACAGGAAGCTCAGTAATCTGACATCGTTGTGGTTTCACTGACCGTACGAACATGTTTAACTCCCTTCTATAGTCTACTGCAGTCTACTGTTCAGTCAGTCTTTGGTTTCAGTTCATTTCTGTTTTGCCCACAGGTTTGACATATACTTGGGTTGTTAGCATAGCGGGTTTAGAAACTTTTGGTGGTGGTGGTGGTGGTGGTGGTGGGGGGGGGGGGGGTCCGACTGGGCCACGGATTCAAAGAAGAGGGCCACAATTGGGAAATGACTACAAATTTAAAGCCCAGGTTCTCTGCAATGATAAACTGTTATCAATAGTCACACTGTTAATTCAGTGTAATAAATGAATGCCAAATAAACAACTTTAAATAGAAAGAAAATCAATAAATAGCTGCTGCTCTGAGATTTGCTATGAAGTTCAAGAAGGCATCTCTTTGTGGCCAGTATGGGCAGGAGGAACGATTGCAGTGACCAATTCAATGCACATAGACATTCAATTCAATTAAATTCAGTTTTATTTATATAGCGCCATATCATAACAAAGTTATCTCAGGGCACTTTTTCGAATAGAGCAGGTCTAGACCGACTCTTTATATTTACAGAGACCCAACAGTTCCCACCATGAGCAAGCACTATGCGACAGTGGCAAGGAAAAACTCCCTTTTAACAGGTAGAAACCTCGAGCAGAACCAGGCTCAAGGTGGGCGGTCATCTGCCTCGACCGGTTGGGTTGAAGGGGGAGGGGGGAGCGGGAGAGAGAGAGCAGGAGGAAAGAGAACATACAGCAGCTCAATACAGCATAGATATGGTAATGGCATTGATGTTAACACCAACGGAAACAACACTAAGAGCAACATTATAATAGCAATACTAATAACAGCAACAACAGCAATAGCATCAGCGGGTGCAGAGCAGGAGCACGGGGGCAGCAGGTGGCAGCAACCACAGACCCAGACCTCCACAGCTCCAGAGGCAGAAACACCTGCAGAAAGCAACAGAAGGGGGGAGAGAGAGAGAGAGAGGAGAGAAAGCACACAACTACGGAGACATGTGAGTGTTTACTTCAGTGTCATCTTTCTGAATATGGTATTGTCAGTAGTAGTAGTAGTATGCTAGCTAATGTTAGCCTGAAGGGCTAGAATGTTTACCGTTACTTGGCAACACCGTCATCTGCTCCGGGGCTAACGTTAGCCTGTAACGCTCATTGGCCATTGTGGTCCCGCTAATCATCCAGATTTTAACTCCTAAATATCAAACATGTCTGAAATGATCAGGGTGGCCTTGATGAGCCTGCGAGCAGTTCGGGAGGTTTGAGACTGGATCTGTAAACCCCTCACATTACCAGATAATCTGGGCTGAGTCTGACCTTTCTTTCAGTGTGGGAATTGTTTTCAATGGATGGCCTGAAGCAGGTGTGTGGTTGGGGGATGTAGTTAGCAGGAGATGTGTGGGTCACAAACACCAACATAGAAGTGTATTATTTGGAAAGATCGCAACTAACATTTTGACTAACATATTGATTTTTGATTAATCTAACACTGATCTGTGGTTGTGTATGGATAGAGATGTAGTTTTCCGATCTGTGTCAGTCAGCTTTAATCTTTACATCTCTAGTTGATATACTTGAGTGGGCTTTAATATTCATGGGCGGGCCACCCAGGTACAGCCTGTGTAGGAAACACTGTGTTCGCTGTGATAATATCTCCTTTTCTGCTGCTTGTATTCTTTCATCATGCAGTTATACAAACAGTCAGTACTTTGAGCTTGAAAGGTAATTTTTGACTGAAGTTTGTCTTTAAACATGTAACTTGTAGGATTTCCTTTTGTTCAGGCCGAACATTTGAAGAATATATTTTCCGCTGTGGCTTCCCAGCTGCTCGGCCTCATTTCACTGTTCCCTTTGCAAAGTAACTTGTTTGCTGCTTCCAATTTATCTATCCATCCATCCATCTATCCATACTGTTGCATGCAGATATATCTTCTTTAAGGGCATTTAGCTGCAGTTGCAGTTTATCTGTCACAGCGCTTCAAAGAATTCTTGATGGATATCCCTGGTCAAGACTGATTTATCCTCATTATTATAACCTTTATCATTAAAGTTTAAGCTGAATACAACTTTCCTTGACTTTCTTCAGTGATCAAAACAAATACGTAAATCTGGCTTAATTTTCAAAAAAAATAACTAAATAAAACAGACTTTTACATATAATGCAGATTTCATGATGTGGATGTGAATGTTGAATTGTCAGTTTCAGAAAGTTATAGAACTTGTTGGACACAGCCCACCCAAATCTGACGTTGAAGCTAGTTCTGATGGAGTATACTGGCAGCTTAAGACTCAGGCCTCAGGTCATACTAGGGCATTGTAAATGGCTATGACTTGTTTTACCTTGATCCCTCTATAGGTCTGACTCCAGTTCTCACCTTCTGCTTCACTAAGATGCTAAATGAAAATGGGGCCCCTGGTTAGGAAAAAGTGTTGTCCTCAAGACCACCATACTGCTTATTAGTCTATTTTTTCCTTTTGAATTCTGGCAGCTGCTGGGAAGCCATGGAGGATCTTCGTGTGCGCTTAGACTATACTGACTGGAATGTTTTCAGGACTGCTATTAACAGTCTGGATGAGTTCACAGAGGCTGTGACATCATACATCAGCTTCTGTGAGGACTGCTGTGTACCATCACGCACCAGGGTGAGTTACAACAATGACAAACCCTGGTTCACAGATAAGCTCAGACAGCTAAGGTTGGAAAAGGAAGAAGTGTTCAGGAGTGGGGACAGGGCCAGGTTTAAAGAGTCAAAGTACAGGTTTAGCAAGGCGGTGAGAGAACCTGTCCTCTGAGAAACTACAACACCAGTTCTCAGCCAACGACATTGCTTCTGTCTGGAGGGGGCTCCGGCGGATTACCAGCTACAAACCTAAAGTCCCCCATTCCATTAATGACTTGTTCCTGGCCAATGACCTGAATGAGTTTTACTGTCGCTTTGAAGGTCAATGGGACAGTTCTGACACCATCCCCCGTGACACTGTCCACCAGCTCCATCCCACCATCTCCACCTCCCCCACCACAGCAGGGGCCTGGGCCCACCTTAGAGGCCCCCTCCTCCCCCACTACAGTTGGACAATACAGCAGTTTAAGAAATACACAACCAACATTTATCATTTTTGGAGGTTTTGTTCTTCATTAAATCCATGTGCAGAAAAAGGTCTTCATTGCGCTAAGTAATGCTATGTACTAACTTGTCAATAATCAGAACGTTTGTTGTAACACGTCAACCTATATAATGAGCTGTTCGAGCAGCCCACAGAGCGACCGGCTCACTGGGATTTCTCCTGGTGGTCCCGATGGCCAGTTCAGCTATGTTTTGAACAATTAGCAGTGGGCAGCAGGCGGCGGGGGATGTTACAGTATCTGATTCTGACTCTGAAAGACAAAGAAGGTTTGGCTGCTGACGGTCTACAGTTCTGAGTGACTGCCCCATGTTGTTTTCACTGTTTTCACTGTTTACCCATTTCATTTTGTATTTTTAACAATGGTCTGACACTAAAGGCCAATCACCTGGCCAGGCCACCATGAATTCTACCAGTGCTCCAGATGGCCAGTCCAGGCCTGATAATCAGCTGATGAGCTTTTTCTGAAAAGAGAGTTACATTCTTTTAGAACAAGACTCGCTTAAAAGGCAAGTAATGCCTGTACAAATGCAGAGGCACTCAGGCGCTTACCTCTTCGACCTCTGTTATGATGGACACTGTAATCAAAACTCCTCAGGAGCTGTACTGCTGAAAGGACAGTGGCTGGTCAAAGCTCCAGGTTGACTATATGAGATATGACCACGATCTACTGGCCTGTTTAAAAATATTTTTTAAATGGACTACAAATTATCCAGAAACAAGATGGGCATTATTCTTATTTATTGATTGATTAATTAATTAATCTTTTTTGGTGCCCACACAAACTTGACTTAGCATAGACAAACCAGAAAACTCACAGTGAAACCAGGGGTCTTGATCTGTTTTTGTAGAAACAGGTCACACATTCACAACATAAAGAAAGTAGATGTGCTGTGTGAATAGATTGGCTGCCTGTGGAGATTACCCTTCACTAGGTGCACAACCTGTAAGCACAACTTGTACCTGTATAAAGTCACTTGAACTTAAACAACAGCTTACTAAGAACGTTAATCCATGGTAGGCGGTCGAAGAATGTATCAGAGACACTCTGACAGTGATATAAAAATCCATTATTAAATCATGGATAGAATTAATGGTTAATTTTTTAATGACGCATAAATATAGATTATAAATTAAATTCTGGGTGTTGTGTTGAGCAATTTGCCAAAAGTGCCAAACAGTCAGTTATAACAAGGATGAAACCTGTGTAGGACTTGTGCGCTTACATGTAACATCTGTTCTGAATCAAGAACTAATTATAATTGAACTAAAGATTCAGCATGTCTGCATAAGGGAAGACTACTACCTACATGTTTTGGAGACTGTGTAGGACATCAACATATATTCTAGAATAAGATTAAAGACTTTGATTGTTCAATCTTCTGTAAAGAAATACAGTAAAAGTGCTTGAACAGCGACAGATGAATAAGGCTGAAGCCATAGCCTATAAGACCTGCCCTTCTCACATATAGAAATTTTAAAAACGTATGAATACATTTCCGAGACGACAGATAACATACAGTAAGTTTTCTACATTCTTTTACCAAAAACAAGACTTTTGCATATGATACGGATTTTAGACATATTCAGTCCATACATTACAGGGGTGAAGAGCGGTTGGCATGTAAGCCAGTATAATGATAAAAAAATGCGCAACACAATGGGTACACTGCTCATATCAAATCTGCCCTGCACTATTTCAAAAAAGGCCCCAAAAGAAAAGTTCAGCAGGGAAGCAAGGTGAGGTGTGCAGGTACTGACAGCTTTTTGTCTCGTCTGTTTGGAACCAGAAAAACAAACTTTAAGAATCCTCATATAAGTGTAAATGATTAAAAATATAAGACCAAAGATTACTGTAAACAAGTAAACAAGTCCATAAATGTTATTGACTGTAGTGTCAAAGCATGCCAGTTTAACGATGGAGTAGTTGTCACAGTACACTTTTTGAATTGTGTTCCCACACAGCTGTAAAGGGGCACTCAACGACATCATGACAACAGTTGCAAGTATGCTGTATAACCATACAAACGAGGTAAGGATTGCAACCGTGCTGGATGTCATACGTGTGTTATATTGTAGAGGATAACAGATAGCAAGGTATCTGTCATAAGACATGACACCCAAGGTGAAAAATTGTACACTTCCATACATATGTACACAGAAAATCTGCAGGAAACACAAAAAAGTAGAAACAGTGTGAATGTCAGAGAGGATCTGAGTCAGAAGGAATGGAAACAACCCTGTACTACCATACAGTTCATTTACAAACAGGCTGCACAGAAAAAGGTACATAGGTTCATGTAAGCTTCTGTTCATACAAATCATCACAAGGAGCAACAGATTAGCACAAACAATTAACATATATAAAAACATGACAATCATGAAAAATAAATATTTAAAAACCCCAGTGTCAAAGTAGGCAACAAGTGCAAAATATGAAACCTGACTAGAGTTTATCATGATTCTTCATTTGGTTCATTAGGCAATCATATCATGCAGTGGATAAACTAATATGAATTATTATGTGACATCTTGTTATATATTTGCAAAGGTATAGTTTACACTTAACACTTAAAGCTAAAGCATTAATCACATATTAACATAATCCATGGCAATAACAGTAAACAGATTAATTCATCATTATGAAAACAAATAAGAAATTACCCAAACTTACCATTCCCCTATATAAGATCTATATGATACAAAGAAATACAACCTTACAAGACACAGTTTATGACATTGTGTGAATCCTTACATTGATCTGCTAGCCTGCTGTAGTCATACTGAGTCCCTCCTGAGTTGAAACTTCTTTTAACTTTTTCAAGTCAGTTGACGCCCACAGCAGCAGTCTGACCTCATTATCCACTGATTGTTGATGATTCCTGATTTCAGGTAAAATAGCGAACTCTCTTTTGTGTAAATAGATCTAGACAGATCATTAGATAGTTTACTTAAATTGATGCCAAAATGGGACTTCCGCTTCCGCTTGACATGAGCTAGAAGAAGGTCCTGACCTCTCTCGTATTTTCATTTTTATTTCCCACATTGCTACCTCTTATTTAAAAAAAACTGATTAAGCCAGCAAAAAGCGGAAAGTGTCTACTGCTCTAATGGAAGCGCAGAGAAGCGTGTAGGACTGCAACTCTGCCAGGTGTGGCCTGTTCCTTCGTTATTTCATGACAAATTAAGCAGATAAAAGGTCTGGAGTTAATTCCAAGTGTTGAATTTGCATTTGGTAGCTGTTCATGGGAAGTCTCAATATGCAGTCTAAAGAGGTGTCGATGCAAGTGAAGGAGGCCATCATTAGGCTGAAAAAACAAAACAAACCTATCAATCAACCATTTAGTACATTCTTAAAAAGAAAGAATACACTGGCGAGCTCAGCAACACCAAAAGGCCTGGAAGATCACGGAAGACAACTAAAGTGGATGATTGCAGAATTCTTTCCTTGGTGAAGAAAAACCCCTTCACAACATCTAGGAAAGTCAAGAACACTGTCGAGGAGGTAGGCGTATCATTGACAAAGTCTACAATCAAGAGACGCCTTCATGAATGTAAATACAGAGGGTTTACCACAAGGTGCAAACCACTGGTAACACTCAAGAACAGAAAGGCCAGATTAGACTTTGCCAGAAAACTTCTAAAAAAGCCTGGCCAATTCTGGGACAAGATTCTTTGGACAGATGAAACCAAGATTAACTTGTACCAGAATGATGGGAAGAGGAGTATGGAGAAAGAAAGGAACGGCTCATGATCCAAAGCATACCACATCATCTGTCAAACATGGTGGAGTTATGGCATGGGCATGTATGACTGCCAGTGGAACTGGGTCACTGGTTTATTGATGATGTGACTGCTGATGGAAGTAGCAGGATGAATTCTGAAGTGTGTAGGACTATACTATCTGCTCAGATTCAGCCAAATGCTGCAAAACTGATAGGACGGTGCTTCACCGTACAGATGGATAATGACCCAAAACAACCCAAGAGCTTCTCAAGGCAAAGAAATGGAATATTCTTCAATGGCAGAGTCAGTCACCTGACCTCAACCCAATTGAGCATGCAAAATTACAAATATTGTGTCACTCTCCAAATACTTATGGACCAGACTGTGTGTGTGTGTGTGTGTGTGTGTGTATATATATATATATATATATATATATATATATATATACACATATATATATATATATATATATATATATATATATATATTTATATATATATATATATATATATGTATATAGATCATAACCAAGCTGGACACCTGGAACCCCCGTGGCCGATTAGCAAGACTACCCTCTGAAAGTCTACTAGAAGACGTAAACGCAGCACTACAGACAATCCCTACTGCGACCATCACTGAGACCAATAAGCTGACAGACTACCAGAAGGCAACATAGCAGATGTGGAGGACAGCTACAAGTACCTTGGGATCCCGCAAGCAAATGGCAACCATGAAGAGGCCGCAAGAAGGTCAGCCACAGCCAAATACCTCCACAGAGTAAGGCAAGTCCTGAAGAGTCAGCTGAATGGGAAGAACAAGGTCCGAGCTATCAACACCTACGCCCTGCCCGTCATCAGATACCCCGCTGGCATAATAAGCTGGCCAAAAGAGGAGATCGATGCCACTGATATAAAGACCAGGAAGCTCCTCACAATGCATGGAGGATTTCACCCCAAGTCCAGCACCCTGAGACTGTACACTAAGCGGAAGGAAGGAGGCCGAGGACTAGTGAGCGTCAGAACCACTATCCAGGATGAAACAACAAAGATCCATGAGTACATCAGGAAGATGGCCCCAAGTGATGAGATGCTTAGTGAGTACCTCAGGCAGCAGAAGCCGGATGAGGAAGGAGAGCAGGTGGAACCATCATGGGAGGACAAACCCCTGCATGGTATGTACCACCGGCAGATAGAAGAAGTGGCTGATATCGAGAAATCCTACCAGTGGCTGGAAAAGGCTGGACTGAAAGACGGCACAGAGGCACTAATCATGGCAGCACAGGAACAGGCTCTGAGCACAAGATCGATAGAGACCGGAATCTACCACACCAGGCAGGACGCCAGGTGCAGACTGTGCAAAGATGCCTCTGAGACAATCCAGTACATAACAGCGGGGTGTAAGATGCAAGCAGGCAGGGCGTACATGGAACGCCATAACCAAGTAGCTGGCATAGTGTACAGGAAGATCTGTGCCGAGTATGGGCTGGAAGTCCCATGGTCAAGATGGGACACACCTCCGAAGGTGGTTGAGAATGACCAAGCTAAGATCCTGTGGGACTTCCAGATACAGACTGACAAACTGGTGATGGCAAATCAACCGGACATAGTGGTGGACAAACAACAGAAGAAGGCAGTAGTGATAGATGGTGGTCCCCGTGGTAATCGGAACACTCGGGGCTGTGACCCCCAAACTGGGAGAGTGGCTCCAGCAGATTCCAGGAACAACATCCGAGATCTCTGTCCAGAAGAGTGCAGTACTAGGAACAGCTAAGATACTGCGCAGGATCCTCAAGCTCCCAGGCCTCTGGTAGAGGACCCGAGCTTGAAGGAGGAATAGACCGCCCACAGGGGCGAGTGGGGAATTATTTTTTATGTATATATATATATATATATATATATATATATATATGTATGTATGTGTGTGTGTATATATATAAAAAAAGATGTAAGAATAGATGGAGACCCCACACCCATTTGGTTATTCCAGACCTTAACCTGTGCACAGCTTAGCCTGTTGGGGCTATCCAATAGGAGTGGCATAACATTTCTGAGAAAAAGCTAGGACTTTAGCCTGCTTCCCCTAGCTAGCAGGACAAACCAATACTTGCCAGAGGCCAGGTCCCAACAGCCTTACATGCATGGTCGAGACTCACACATTGCACACAAAGCTCATGACCATCCTCGACCGGCATTTTTACCCGACAACCTTATTCCTCAATAACATGTTAAAGTTAAACAAGTTAAAGTTCATAATAATAAACATCCTTAGGTAATATTTATGAGTTTAACACTCAAAAACTCAGCAAATCTGCTGTGTGAGTGTCGTTTGATCAGATTTGATTGACAGTGCTGGTAACATAAGCAAATAACACAAAACCTTTTCTCATATTTTGATTCAAATTTTGTTTAAAGGGGCTGTGTGTAGTTTTCAGAAAGTCGTTGTTTTTGGTGACACCGGTGGCCGTTAAGACGATAGCTGTCAGTGTTGTTGCTCGTTCTCGTGCTCGCACACAGTAGGCGCAAGCGAGCATCCTGGGCAACGGCCAAAACAGTGATCTGACATACAGCTGACTGAACGTGATCGACTGGCATCATGTTGATAGATGAGGTAAGTGAAGTTACACTGTTATTATAGTTTGACTAATGTTATTTTTAATAAAATCGGATTTATAAAGAGCAATATCGTTATCAGCTTGCTAGCTTGCACAATAAAGGCTAGTGACTTTGAACTAATCCATTCTCGTTGCACGATACATTGACTCCATTTATATGACACTTCAGCGTTAGCTAACGTTAGCTAGCTAGCTTTATCAATCGCCATTTGTCTAGTTTCCACCGAGAGACTCAACAATATCAGCATAGATAAATTTGCCAGATAATGCTAATGGTCAGTGAACTAGATGTTCATTATTGATGTGATACCTGAATCGATGCTAATGTTTCAGCATAATAGATGAGACTTTTTTATTGTCAACTAACGTCACTGTACTGAAGGCATCTGCAGCGGGTTTAGACCACGATAATACTGAACTAACGTCAGTTATAAACAGATGGTAGCAGTGGGATGACTAACATTAGACTGGAGATAATGCACATAAAGTAAAGAACAGACGTTTTTGGCAACATATCCTATGTATTCATCAATTCGTGCATCATTGTAGTTGACCTTGCTTTATTGCAACTTACCATTGAGTATTTCACTGTTACTGTCAATCAGCTTCCTCAAATATGGAAGGCGTCACAATAAAACTATATGTTAATTTTCTTTCATTTCAGGATTCAAGTTCTGAAGATTATGCAGCTCTGCTGGAAGAAAGCAGATGGTGGTCACCTGTCTGCCAGGGGGTTTTCTGGACATCATCTGGGACGTCTGGGAACCAGGAACCGGGTGGCAGATTAGAGACAAATACCCCTTTAGCAACTATGTTGGCTACAACGAAGCACCATTTAGGTGAAATTAAAAACTGTGTTCAGTGTCCCTGCATGTGAGTTCATTACCTCAAAGAAAAACTACCATTTTATTTTTTATACAAGCTCATTTATTTTATAGTACAAATTTTTTCAGTGTCTTATATTTTTTTTACAAGTTCTACAATGTCATATATTAATTTGTTTTCTTTATACAAGTTTTTCAAAAGTTATTTATAATAAACTATGGTACTGTAAACTACGGAAGCCGAGAACGGCCGTGCTTGCAATTATTTTTTTTAATGCCGTTTTCTCGTGATAATGGGATAATTACACACCTGATTTCAGCCTTCAAGATCACTGTCATGACTGTCGGGGAGGATTCATAACTGAACAGAGGGCTGATCTGAATGTTATCTCTGACAGAAAGACACAATGCAGTTTCTGCCTGTGTTAGACCTTGACTGAAGTACAGTCTGATGCGTTGATCAGTAATGGGTAGGCCTGCTCCCTGGTCTGACATTTGCAGTTTAACTCAGTTGCCGTCAAGATGTCATCTAAGCATGCTGGCATGGCACTCCTGATCACTGATTAACAATAAGAGGAAACGGCCTTTTGTTTTCTCGTGATAACGGGATAATTAACTCGTTATCTCGAGATAACGGCATTAAAAAAATAATTGCAAGCACGGCCGTTCTCGGCTTCCGTAGTAAACCACACTCAGGACTTCTCTCTTTTCTTGATCCCAATGTTGTCATTGTTCATGTAGCTGAGGTCAAGTCCTTTATGGAGAGAGAGAAAGAAAAAAGCAAGAATTAGAACCAACACACTGACAAGTCAACCAGTAGGTAAATTCATTACATCAGCAGAAATGTATAAAGGTATAAGCATGGGTGTCATTTTGGCAGGGGGAAAAAAATCAGGCTGATGATATTCAATGAAATGAATGAATAAAATGCAACTTGCCATTACAGGACATGATTTGTAGGCCTGACTTCTCTATGAATCATAATCAAACACAGCGGCTCCTTGTGATAGATCAGATAGGACATTATTTTGATAGAGATAATGTTAGCGAGCAAGCAAGCTAAGGGAGTCTGTTTGAATTAGCTGACATTATAAACTCTAGACAGTATTTTGCTATGTTAGCTAGCTAGCAGTTCGTCCCGTTACATGGATGTATTAGAAGGTCTTATACATCCATGCTGCGTTAGCAAATAATCTAACGTTAGCTAACATTGCCCAGCTGAAATCACAATATATTTCACATGCTTTGCAGTAATGTTACCTTACCTGGTCGTTTGTAATGTTAGCTACTGTGAGGAGCTTCTTCTTTTGTTTTTATCGCGGCTGTTAGGGAGCTGAACTCTGACCTGAAGTGTAAATTGTGTATGGCATTCAGATAGACAGAGAATTGTCCGTGGCGACAGCTACAACCGTTTCACGGGAGATGTCAAATTCATCCAGCGTGCAGCAGACGCTTTCAGCAATATGGACAGCTCTGTGACTTCCTCTCAGGTCCTTAGTACACGGAACATAATTGTCAAGTTCCCATGAGTCTGAAATACAGTCAGCTGTGACTGTCATAAAAGCATGTGTGGCCAGCAATGTCCATCCATCTGTGGTAAGAGTGAGTGTCTTATCCTTTAGTATAGTCTGTGTTTTCCTGTGTGGTGTCATACAGTTGTATTACACGTGTTGAGATTGTGGTGCAACTTGGAATTTTATATCATGGCTCCAGTTCCATCATGAGATCCTGAAACCCCTCTCCCAAAACAATACCAAAGGGCCACATATCCTTGCATATAAATCTTATGCTATCGGTGATGGCATTTTTACGGGCTTCTGGCAAGGGGCCTGCTGAAGCTGAGTGTGCCAAATAGTAGGCAGTCAGGCGAGGTTGTACACTTGCCGTTGCTCCGCTCGTGTGTGGTGCCTCCGCTGCCTCACTTTGGTGGCAATCTAGCAGGTGAGTCTGCAGATTTGTTGTTGATGTAGATTAAGACAGCTGCTTTGTACAGTCGACAAACAGTCTTATCTTTGTTGGTTACTTTGCCATCTACGGTGTAGAACCAAACAACATAACATAACATTATTTACTTAGTTTACTGATGGGTCAAAAGGGCATGCAATAGGTCAAGCTGATAGTGAATTTTTAGAGCGGCCTCTGCTGGATCACAAGGCAAACTAGACTGCAAAATTTGAATTCGAACAGGTCATTACAATTCAAATATTAACTACGTTTGAACGAATGTTTGAATTTTGAATAAAAGTGACAGCCCTAACAAGCAGTCCAAGCTGACCAATCACAGTTCTTGTTGTCTTCACATGCTATCTCTGTAGCCGCTGTAGCCCTGACATGTAGTTACATTTTTGAGGAGGTGCATGTGAGGTATGACGTAGCTACGGAGCCTAAGCATGTAGGCGCCGCAGGTACAGTAATGCAGAACTATAAAACCAACTTTACAACCAGTAGGTGCTTTGATAATAAGGTCAGTCTGCTGCTGTGGGCGTCCCCTCACTTCAGAAAGTTAAAAGAAGCAGAAGCAGAGTTTCAGCACAGGAGGGACTCGCAGCCTGCCTGAAGCAGGTGAATGTTAGCAGGCACACAATGTCATAAACTGTGTTTTGTAATGTCTTTTCTTAGTATCTAGAAATCTATAACAAAAACCAAAACCTGGTTAGTTCATCTTGTAAAGTGTTATGATTGTTTTATGAGCCAGGAGGATCATGGTAAACGCTACACAGATTTCATATTTCACACTAAGTGCCTTCTTTGACACTGGAGTTTTCAAATATTTATATTTTATTATTATTATGTCCTTGTATGTTTTTATAGTTTGTGCTAATGTTTTGCTCATTGCTGTTATCTGTATGAACAGAAGCTTACATGAACCTATGTACCTTTTTCTGTGCAGCCTGTTTGTAAATGAACTGTATGGTAGTACAGGGTTGTTTCCATTCCTTCTGGTTCAGATCCTCTCTGACATTCACACTGTTTCTGTTCCCTTTTGTTTCCTGCAGATTTTCTGTGTGTACTCTTATGGAAGTATAGAATTTTTCAACTTAGCCATCATGTCTTATGACAGATACCTTGCTATCTGTTATCCTCTGCAATATAACACACTTATGACAACTAAAAAGGTTGCCATGCTTATTGGTGTAACATGGTTATTTCCTATTCTTGCAATTGTTGTTTTGATATCATTGAGTGCACCTTTACGACTGTGTGGGAACATTATTAACAAAGTTTACTGTGGAAACTACTCTGTTGTTAAACTAGCATGCTCTGACACCAGAGTAAATAACATCTATGGACTCATTTACACTGTTATCTCGATCATCGTTCCTCTAATTTTAATTCTTTACACTTACATGAGAATTCTGAAAGTTTGTTTTTCTGGTTCTAAACAGACCAGACAAAAAGCTGTCAGTACCTGCACACCTCACCTTGCTTCTCTGTTCAACTTTTCTTTTGGGTGTTGTTTTCAAATATTACAGAGCAGATTTGATATGAGCAGTGTACCTAATATGTTAGATATTTTATTGTCATTATACTTTCTAACATGCCAGCCACTCTTTACCCCAGTACTATATGGGCTGAAAATGTCCAAAATCCGCAACATATGTAAACGTCTGCTGTGTGTTGAAGTGTAGGTCATCCAACAGATTAGTTCAGTTTTATATACATTAAAACGCAATAAATAAATGCCTCCCCTGACTTCACCAGTGTCAACACTAATGATAAGGTGATCTTGTTGTGTTTTTTATTTTGCATTGTTATATTACAGTAATTTACACTTGATCTGAGAGACACGGTCAAATGTGTGATGTTTTGTTCCAAAGTGACTTACAATAAGTTCATTCAACTTCCATAGGAACTAGAGCTAGATGCAAACAGCTAAGAGCACAGTACACGTCACACACTGCAAATACATTAAAATTTAAAATCGAATTTAGAAGCAAACCTTGTAGTTATGAACATACTTGTTTAGGACATATCTACCAACATTATTTATTATTTAATTAATTGTGTGGGCTTTAAAATGTCAAAATAAAATGGTCTTCCAAACTTTTCACAATTCAAAGTTACTTTTTTAAATGTCTTGTTTTGTCTGTCCAACAGTCCAAAAAATCCAAAGGTATTTAATATTGTAATAATATAAAACAGAAAAAAGCAGTGAATCTTCACATTGGAGAGGGTGGAACAAGAAACTGCTCAGGATTTAAAAAAGATAATCGACTGTCATTTAGTTGATAGAAAATTAATAACGATTTTAATAATAATTTCAGCACTGATCTTGATTCTTTCTGTGTTACTGTGGATTCTAATCAGCTATTTGAAAGTTTGTACGTAAACATAATTAGGTTAAAAATCAATTAAGGTTAAGGTACTTTTTACACCACTGCCACTATTCGATTGTTGAGGCTTTTTTTTTTAACACTTTGCAGAATAAGACTTCATAATGACTCCAATTATACCCTGCTACAGTTTAAACTATCAAACAGTTAATGCAGTAGTTTGTCCTGGCATGACATGAGCAGCACATCAGCTCCTGTCGGTCTTATGTGTGTGGCCTGTGCTTGTTCTCCCAAAATCTGCAAGAATTTCCTTTGGCTGTTCTTTTGTTCACATTTTGTCCGAGAACACGAAACTCAGGAGAATGATTCAATTCAATTCAGTTTTATTTATATAGCGCCATATCATAACAAAGTTATCTCAGGGCACTTTTTCGAATAGAGCAGGTCTAGACCGACTCTTTATATTTACAGAGACCCAACAGTTCCCACCATGAGCAAGCACTATGCGACAGTGGCAAGGAAAAACTCCCTTTTAACAGGTAGAAACCTCGAGCAGAACCAGGCTCAAGGTGGGCGGTCATCTGCCTCGACCGGTTGGGTTGAAGGGGGAAGGGGGGAGCGGGAGAGAGAGAGCAGGAGGAAAGAGAACATACAGCAGCTCAATACAGCATAGATATGGTAATGGCATTGATGTTAACACCAACAGAAACAACACTAAGAGCAACATTATAATAGCAATACTAATAACAGCAACAACAGCAATAGCATCAGCGGGTGCAGAGCAGGAGCACGGGGGCAGCAGGCGGCAGCAACCACAGACCCAGACTCCACAGCTCCAGAGGCAGAAACACCAGCAGAAAGCAACAGAAGGGGAGGGAGAGAGAGAGAGGAGAGAAAGCACACAACTACGGGAAGAAGTTGGATGGCGTGATGGGATATGAGGCCGTACAGATGGAGAGGAGGAGGAGGAGAAAGGAGCTCAGTGCATCATAGGAAGTCCCCCGGCAGTCTAGGCCTATAGCAGCATAACTAAGGGGGGGCTCAGGGGTCACCTGAGTCAGCCCTACTATAAGCTTTATCAAAGAGGAAAGTCTTAAGCCTACTCTTAAATGTGAGGAGCTTGTCCGCCTCCCGTACACAAACTAGGATCTGGTTCCACAGGAGAGGAGCTTGATAGCTGAAGGCTCTGGCTCCCATTCTACTTTAGAGACTCTAGGAACCACAAGGAACCCTGCATTCTGGGAGCGCAGTGCTCTAGTGGGGTAATAGGGTACTATGAGCTCTTTAAGATATGATGGTGCCTGACCATTTAGGGCTTTGAAGGTGAGGAGAAGGATTTTAAATTCTATTCTGGGATTTTACAGGGAGCCAGTGTAGAGAAGCCAATATTGGAGAAATATGTTCTCTTTTTCTGGTTCTTGTCAGTAAACGTGCCGCAGCATTCTGAATCAGCTGGAGAGTCTTAAGGGATTTATTGGGGCAGCCTGATAATAGAGAGTTGCAGTAGTCCAGCCTAGGCGTAACAAATGCATGGACTAGTTTTTCTGCATCTTTTTGAGATAGGATGTGCCTGATTTTTGCAATGTTACGTAAATGAAAAAAAGGCAGTTCTTGAAGTTTGTTTTATTTGGGAGTTAAAGGACATATCCTGATCAAAGATAACTCCAAGATTCCTTACGGTTTAGCTGGAGGCCAGGGCAAAGCCATCTAGAGAAACTATATCTTTAGATAATGTGTTTCGAAGGTGTTCGGGACCAAGTACAATAACTTCGGTTTTGTCTGAGTTTAACATCAGAAAATTGCAGGTCATCCAGGCCTTTATGTCCTTAAGGCATGCCTGAAGTTTAGCTAATTGATTGGTTTCATCTGGCTTGATCGATAAATACAATTGGGTATCATCTGCATAACAATGAAAATTTATGGAGTGCTTCCAATAATATTGCCTAAAGGAAGCATATACAAGGTAAATAGAATTGGTCCAAGCACAGAACCTTGTGGAACTCCGTGACTAACTTTGGCGTGCATAGAGGATTCATCATTAACGTGTACAAACTGATATCGATCTGATAAATAGGATTTAAACCAGCTTAGTGCAGTACCTTTAATGCCAATAAAATGTTCTAGTCTCTGTAATAGAATGTGATGCTCAATGGTATCGAATGCAGCACTAAGATCTAGTAAGACAAGTACAGAGACAAGTCCTTTGTCTGATGCAATTAGAAGGTCATTTGTAACTTTCACCAGTGCTGTCTCTGTGCTATGATGCACTCTAAATCCTGACTGAAAATCCTCAAACAGCTTGTTGTTGTGTAGAAAGTCACACAACTGATTGGCGACTGCTTTCTCAAGGATCTTAGAGAGAAAAAGGAGGGTTAAATATAGGTCTATAATTTGACAAAATCCCTGGATCAAGAGTGGGCTTTTTAAGAAGAGGCTTAATTACAGCTACTTTAAAAGGACTGTGGCACATAGCCTTTAAATAAGGACAGATTGATCATATCTAGTACATAAGTGCTAACTAAGGGTAAAATTTCTTTAAGCAGCCTAGTTGGGACGGGGTCTAAGAGACACGTTGATGGCTTAGATGAGGAAATCATGGAAGTTAGTTGATTAGGGTTGATGGGAGAAAAGCAGTCTAAATGTACAGGTTTTACAGTTGTTTCTAAGGTTCCTGTGTTTGAAGATAAGTCAGTACCAACTGAGGGCAGGAGGTGCTGAATTTTTTTCTCTAATAGTTAGAATTTTATCTTTAAAGAAGCTCATGAAGTCATTACTACTGAGGTCTATAGGAATACATGGCTCAACAGAGCTGTGACTCTCTGTCAGCCTGGCTACAGTGCTGAACAGAAACCTGGGGTTGTTCTTATTTTCCTCTATTAATGATGAGTAGTAAGCTGCTCTGGCATTACGGAGGGCCTTCCTATAAATTTCCTATAAATGATGATACTTGCACCCCATGATACTGAAGGCCTCACTAGCTGCGTTTACATGGACCCTAATATTCCACTAATAATGGGAATAATAGCCCAATTGTCATGATCCCAAGGACTCTGGTGTGGACTTGTGTGTTGTTTGGTCTTGTTGTTTCCCGTTTTATTTTGAAATTACTGTTCTTGTTTCTTTGTGTGCTGTTTGCTTCCTGTCTTTGTTCCTTTTCCCGCCTATTTTCCCCAGTCACCTGTGCCCCATTACCAATCAGCTCCCTCTCTATATATACCGGTCCCTTTCCTTTGTTCCTTGTTGGTTCTTTTTGGTTGCGTTTCCCTACGTGTGGTTTCCTGAGTTTCTGGAGTCCATGCTACCTGTTTGTAAGCGCTTTTTGTCATTCATTAAAACCCCTTTTTCATCTGCTGGAGCCTCCCCGACTGTTTGCATTTGGGTCCTCTCCCTGCTGCCTTGATGGCTCACTGTGACACCAATCAGAATTAAATAGCCTCATGTAACCACCTCAATCAGAAGAGACTGCCCGAACCGGCACAATTGGAAGGAATTTTAAATCGGGTTGAGAGGAGTGGTGTAAACCTTTGATCATCCATTTGGAAAATATTAGCACGTAATAATCATGTAAACACTAATTCTGATTCTTCCTCTCTGGTTGGAATAAATATATTCTCTCTGCGTGTGTTTGACCCACATGGGGGGACCAATGGGTGCCGTGAATGAATTTCCAAGAGGGACAGAAACATGGCGGCAGCAAAACAAAACTTAAAAGATTTAAGGATTTAACGCTTCAGTGGTCGAAA